>APFE031372594.1:14525-36698 GCA_000404065.3 Pinus taeda
ACGAACCCACGCACCCTGTTTCAGAAAATGACGTCCCCGTCCCCGTACCCGTCCCCGAACCCACGTTTCCTGGCAACATAGATGAGAATCCATTAAAGAATCACAAAATGATTCTGAAGGAGAAGTTGAGGACCACTAGGATGCAGAAGAGTGAAAGTCTTACATCTTATCTCACTAAACTTAAAAATGTATGAGATGAGATTGTAGTCGTTGAGGAGAAACCATCTAATGATGAGATGATGTGCACAACTCTAAAATGGGTTTTTCAAATAATGGCATTAACTCGTCCAAGTTATTTCTAGGCGAGACACACTTCCAGGATGGGATCGCCTATGGAGTGACTTCACTAAAGAGGATCTAAGACTCGGCCTTATAGAAGGTACTATCAGTAGCAACAACAACAACAAAGGACTGAAAGTTGAGGAGGAGGAAGAGGAAAACGCAACCCTTGTAGAAAAAGGGAAGGCAAAGAACGGTCCCAATCAGGGATAGAACTCAAAGGGAGGCGAGAAGAAGAAAAAGGACATGTCAAAGGTCAAATGCTTCAAATGTGGTGAAATTTTCCACTATGTCACACAGTGTCCCAAAAGGAAGAAGGACAAGAAGGGGCAGGAGCGGACAACAACCTCAGCGGAGATAGATGAGTTGACCTCCAGGTTGGAGGATTTTTCATTAATAGCAGCTATACCTCTAGATGGAGGAGGAGATCGATACTTAAGAGTGTCAGGATGCGCAAGGTCCAGTGTAGAAGTAGCAAGGAGAATGGTTGGATCAGTTCTAGTTGTTGCAGTGGGACCATCACCTATGTTACAACGCCCCACATTATTTAGTATCAAGAAGACTAGTGTTAGCAAACACAGATAGATCTTGAGGGATAGTGCAGAGCTAATCGCAGTCAGATACTCGAGAGGCGTAGAAATAGTTGGGTGTACTCAAATGCTCAGTAGACAGGGTAGAGCTAGTTGTAGTTAGAGACTCAACGGACAGTGGTAGAGCTAGTTGCAAGGACAAAGTAGAGTTGTAGAGATCAGGTTTCTAGTTGCAAGAAATTCGTGTGATTAGAGGAGGCAGTTTGAATTGTCCAATTGCAAGAGGTGCAGTTCCAGCAAAGTGGGATTCTGTGAGAGAGTTTCCATCCAGGAGATATTTCCTAGTTCTATTTCAAAAGGAGATTAGGTGAGATTAGTAGGAGAGTTTCCAATTGCATCTCCTAATGTCTCCTAATCTTCAGGCAATGCATATACAGCACCTAATCTCCAGGCAATGCATATACCTCACCTAATCTCCATGCAATGCATATATCTCACTTTCTCCTAATCTCCAAGAAATGCATATATTCCAAACTGTGGTGTGAGTAGCCAGTGTGGGGTTCGAACAGGATAGAGGAGACTAAGTTGTTTAGAAGAGGAAATATGGGATCTACAGATATTTTACTGGTATATTTGTCGAAGGATTGCTAGTTGGGCATCTAGATTATTATACTCTCAAATTCGTTGCATAACAATAAAATAAACCCTCATCTGTTGCACCAGTTTTCCTTTCGAGAGTTTTCTGGGGACTTTTAGTCCAAAATATTGGTGTCAAGTTTTTGTGTATGCATCTATTTCTCAATTCATTAATTTACTTTTGCAACATATTTTATTTATAAAGAATGCATCAGTGAATTAATTGGTATTTGTCGTAAACAAAGAAACTGCTAATGAGTTTGGAGAATAATATCTAGTTGGTGCATTCATGGAAATTTTCAAAGGGGAAGGGATGACACTAGCAAGCCAATAAAACAAAATCCTATTTCATTTCGAAATGTATATTTAAAAACAGAGTGAGACAAAGCAAGTTCAGGGTTGACCAGCCCCTCATATATACATACATTATGATTTGTGGAGACAAGAATGGGACTAGCATTTTATTTGCTAGTTGATACATAAGGCTTATTTATACTAGTGAATAGAGAATAGAACATTGTGAAACATATTGAAAACAATTGCAAATGATTTTGAAAAAGGCACGAAATAGCCAAAGGATCGCACCACGTAATAAGGTAAGGGAACAACTCAAACCTGAGTATACAAAATTGTATCAGCATGGTCAAGTATTTGAATGCACAATGAACAAAGATGAAGGCACAATGGCGATTGGAATAGCAATTTTAATTTGATTTCCCTTGATAACTAGGAAGGGATAGGAATTTTTGCGCATGATGTCGCCATGGTTTCTTTCCCAAAGCTATATAGCTTCAAAGGCTCACACGAGCAGAAAAACTAGACTAAATTACAGTGGAATTAGAGTTTTAAAAAAAATTAAAGGAAAACCATAAACCCACTCGTTTATCATAGTTTTAGACACGGCTAAACGAATTAATTAAATCTTAGCGTAATTAACAATTTGGGGGTTACAAAAAATGCCATGACACACGGGCTGACATGGCTTAGGTATGTCAAAGAGGAGTTGGGTTCATAAGACCCATATAATTTAGATTTTGTATAAAAACAGAGGTAAGAGGAACTAGCGTACCATACCATGATAAGTCATACCAAGTGAGAATTTAAAATAAGTTAAGGCTCGGTGTCGTTTCGCTAAGGATTTCCTCAAAGGTAATACACCATAATGCGCAGAGATTTCTATCCAGAGAAGCAAAAAAAAGGTTGCTTTTGAGATTACGGATGAGAACTCTAGATAGTAACGAGACTTTGTTACCTTTTGAGATTACGGTTGAGAACTCTAGACAGTAAAGAGACTTTGTTATTGAATAAGGGAAGAAAAAAATATTCAAATATTTTCAACCAGACTATGACATAAACCACCACATTTTAGGTTGAACACATCCATACCAATGCAAAATAAAACCAAAGCGGGAACAGAGTGCATGCAAAAGAAAAACTCAAGTCAATGTTCTATTTGTTGATGAAGAAAACCATTAAAGCATACCTGGAAAATAACATACTCCTGGAGGAATTTTTAGTTGTTCAGCCACAGGATTCAGACTTATTTTTATTTCGCTTCTCCAACCCGCAATAGGATTTCACCCAGGTCTTTTTATAGAGTGGTCGAACACACAAAAACGAAAGGAGGGTAAACTTCCAAAAGTTTGCAAATGGAATGAAAAGGCCAAGGAGGTTGTTGTAATGGGAAGTAAATGCAACATCAAAATGCATGCGGAATAGAAAAGGTGGCATGATCGTGGGTTGCCAAAAAACAAAGTAATACCCCCATTCCAAATGTTCTGCCATTCAAATATGATCCAATAACAATGTGCCACGAGAACAATGATGACTCAAAAATATAATGAGATTGTTGAAACGGAATGTTGCCAAAGCATGGAGGAGAGATTTACTTGCAAATTAATGTTACATTGTGAGAGCCAATGTGGAGGCTAAATCACTATAGAGGCATAAGGGAGACTCAATGGGCCAACAGAATCGTCAGGAGAAGCCAACATAACTTGCCAAGTTGTCTCTCCACAGAAGTCAGTTAATGACCATTAAATAATGTATCATGTCAACCAAGATACGACCATATAAAACGTGCCAAATCTTACGACTCATATTTACACATTCAATACAATACCTTAATACCAATACATATAATTGTCAGCCAAAACCCTTGAATGAAATAGATCTGACTTTAAATCACATTAATATTCGATCGATTAAATATGCCAAATGTTATTGCAATGAACTACCGAGCTCAACCATAATATGTATATAAATGTACACCATACTCTTCATTGTAAGAGTTATACGACAAACCACCAATATTTAGCACTTTGATCTATGCCCTTCATAATTTCGATGAACAATAGGGAGGAAATGTATATCTTTTAGATGCAGTTAGACAGAAAATCTTGGAAACCGTGTCTGTGTTTCTGAATCCGGCGGAAAGGGATTTGGCAAGGATTTCACTAGGTTTGATTTGGCTACCAAATCACTATAGTAGGACTCTTGGATGGAGATAGAAGTCATTTTGAAAATGCCCTCAACACAATGGGTGAAGCGCTGCATTTAATGGGCAAGGATTGAATATGGATGCAAGTGTTTTGTTCGTGCCATGTTAGAAGAAATCATATGGTTTGACACTACAATTTCTTCGTAGATACCTTTGTCTGTATGCTTGGATCCCTATAGTAGGACTCTTGGATGGAGATAGAAGTCATTTTGAAAATGCCCTCAACACAATCGGTGAAGCGCTGCATTTGATGGGCAAGGATTGAATATGGATGCTAGTGTTTTGTTTGTGCGATGTTAGAAGAAATCATATGGTCTGACACTACAATTTCTTCGCAGATACCGTTGTCTGTATGCTTGGATGTGAATCAAGACTCTGGTTGTTTACACTTATCTTCATATGCTACAACACAACAGTGTCTTATGATCTAGTGACACCGTCGGAGGTCTCATCAAGATAAAGTGGCATTTCACTTGTTCTCATATGGCAGACACATTTATGCCTACATTGTATATTCAATAACAGCTTTCCATACCACTGAGATTCTTCATTTTTCGAAGCTTCAAAAGCTTACATTTGTGTAGCCTTGTTATAGCTTCCACTAGGACTTTTGATCTGTTTTCTATCTGATTGTTTATTGCAACTAATGTAAGGAAGTAGAAATACAGATTGGCACATGCGGTGACATACAATGTCCGACATTTGAACAGCAAAGTACTCAAAGTATTGGCAACACCCTTTATTTATTTGGCATGAATTATTTGGAATATGGCTAGAATTGATGAATTATTAGAGCTTATTGAATATTGTAACACACTCTACTGTCAACAATATAGTCACAATGGACAAAGAATTCTCATCGATGTTCGGATTTGTTTGCAAAATGCATAGGGCAAAATCAAGTTTCTTTAGCTTGAGTTACAGCTATAACGAAATGTACACCAAAGGAATCAACGTTCTAAATTGGTACTTATTGAGAACAGGTTTCTGTTTGGGATTGATTGCCATCAGCAGCCAACACTTTGATCATATCAATGACACATCAAGAGCATATTCAAACGAAGATGAAGCTTCGCTTGCACTTCCTAAGCCCATCATTAGACCTTGGGAAGAAGTCATCAACAAGAAGCCTTGTACATGTCTCAAATATGAAAAGGAAGTGACCTTTCATCTTCCATACTATAAACCAATCAAGTTTCAGAGCACTAGGTTTCTTCAAGATAACTGACATTCATATGTTCCACATCCACTTCAAATTATCAAATGCAAACTTTGTGATCGAGCTCGCCACATGAAATATCAATGTTTTTATCTTCACCCTTGTGAGCATTGTGGAAAACATACTTCATCCAAACAAAGATTTCAAACACTGCAAGTGCAAAGCTTCACCTTTGTTGGATCACTTCTTGGTAATGGTCTTCTAACAACCAAGAAGATATGTCGACCACACCACAAAGTTCACTCTCGAGTATTGACAAGACTTGCATTGGAGAGTTTTCCTTCTTCTTAGCTTGTATCTGGCAAGGGGGAATTGATAGTCAACTAGTAGTTTCAAAGTCATAAAGCAACCCTGAGCCACAACGAGAACCAAATCCAACAACCTAAAGCTAAAGTCAACTTGTGGCAGTGAAAGTTGTAGTTAGAAACAAACCCATGTTAGATGAGCATGATTTGGTATGTCGTTAATTCAAAACCACTATTTGGTTTGTGGTCCTCCTTAAACCACCACTAAGTAGAAGACTTACTACTTCCACTAGACAATGGTTTGTGGTTAACTTCAAACCACCATTTCAACAACTAGTGGTTATCTTTAAACCATCATCAGGGAGCACTTTCATTTCGAAAAATACATCTCCTTCTAACCAAATTCGAAATTGTTCCAGGCACTGCTTCAAGCCAACTTCCAGAGTTGGTGTTCAACTTTAAACCATCGCTGATAGAAGACATCCACTTCTACTAACCCATCTGGTTTGTGGTCTTTCTTAAACCACCTTATTCAAAGGCATTCAACCATTGTCTATTATTTACTTTCATATTTCAGTTCTCTTTTTGGACTCGCATACAACCCTTCACATTAAGGAACGAAATGTTCAAAACATAATCATTAAAGGTTATGTAGACTTAAAATATTCACTTTGGAAGGCGATAAGCCACTAGTGAAGTTGAAGAGTTGTAAGGAGTCCAAGAGACCTCTTGGAAGATGAAACCAAGGGTCTAAAAAGGTTGTATATATTTGTATCATATTATTGAATAATGCAAATCACACTCATACCATTTTGTTGTCTTCAAGTGGTAATTCGAAGAATAAGAGACTTCACAAAAATAACATACAATAGACAAGTTAGTTCTAAGAGTAAAGTTAACAGCAAAGATAATGACAAAAAGACAAAGTTTATGGGTTCATCAAGGAGACAAATAGGATTAAAGCCACGATAAGTACTATGTGGCCTCAACTTGTTAGCAAGGGATGACAAGTGACCCAATTAGCCTAAAGTGGCCTTTGGTCACACAGTTGTTGAAAACAAGAAGAGAACTAGGTAGATAGGCGAAGAGTTGTAAGTCCAAGACCCTGTACATTCAAGATCAATAAAGAACATGTTTGTTCTCACAACAAAAGCTTGTGTAGAAGGAAAAATGCAATTTTATGAGATAACTGGAGGCAAGAGCTTGAATTATTAACTCCATCCATTTACACAAGATGATAAATTTAAGTGTAAGAAACTTCAAAAAACCAAAGAAATTAAATAAGAAAGAACGGGACAAATTGGAAAGAACACTCCATGTTTTAGAGTATCAACTGGTACCAAAATATGTTTAAACCCAAAATATTTAGACAAATTTTACCAATAAAATATTAATTTCAGTTGTAATCCAATTTTATTGTCAGATTGTTTCTTTTATTTATTTTATCTTTTGTTGGTGCTATTGCCCAATTTTATTGTTAAGACATTTAACGAATAAGACAAAATAATTATAGAGCCAGCAAAGCCAACATAAACTTCCAATTTTTATACATCTATATTTCAATAATATTTTCAGCTTGTATATTTTTATATTTTATTAAAATAATAATAATAACCTAATGTTAAGGTCATGCGTAAGCATAACACCAAATCGGTTTATGAGACCTTGTTTGTGGAACAAGGGGTCCACTTCCACACAGTGATTTGACAGCTAAGGTTTACAAAGGTCTACAGACTCTAGCCCAAGTCTTGACCTCATGAAAAGAAACACTACCCACAACCATAAATTAAATTAATTGTCAAAAAAAGTTAATAACTATTTTGGAATATAAAAATTGTTGTTTCCAAAAAGACAAGGTGTGAATCAATGATTGTCACTCCCCTACCAAAATTCAAATATAAAGAGGCTCTTCAAGAGCACTAGGTTTGGACAAGTCCTACACCAAAATATAACTAAAAAAACCCCATAAAGTGATCTCATTACAATCATGATTGTCACTCCCCTACCAAAATCCAAATACAGAGAGGCTTTTGAAGAGACTAGGTTTGGACAAACCCTGCACCAGAACATCTCAGAAAAACCCTATAAAGTGCTCTCATTACAATGTCTCACAATAACCATGAAAAAGTGACCGTGCTACAACCAAACATAAAATGCAAAACCCACATACAAAGCCTTTAAATTTCTTATTTTTCAGTATTTACATCTCTATAAATTTTGAATTTCAAATTAGTGTAACATTATTGTAACATCCCAAGAGTTGTCGATTATAAGAGTTGACTAACCACCTCATGAATCAAGAGATTTGAAATGAAATTAAATTTATGGCCAACTACATTCACACTTACGCATCATCTACAGTTGTGCTCATTTGCATTTTTCATCAAAATTTGCCATCAACATTTTTTACAAATCTCTAGTTTCCAACATTCTCAGCTAATTATTAAAGAAAAGGCCACAAAAAATAGTCAAATAACTGAGAATAAAATGATAATTATACCTTGAGCTCTTGTCTAGAAGTCGAATATCCTCATTGGACCTTACTAAATTATGCGTTCAATCGCTATCACCTTCTACGGGTGGTTTGTCTCTGCATGATTTAATCCAGTGTTCAAGTAAAAAAGAATGCTAACAGGCTGCTTTCCTTTTTTCTCCCTGGGAACCCTCATTCTTTGGCAAGAGCGGGATCAAGACTCTTGAAATGTGTTGCATTGGGAATTCTCAGGTAGAACCTATATAAAGTTATAAACAAAAGTGAGCTGAAATAAAATCTAGGCTGCCTATAGTAAACCTCCACTAATTCGCTGCTAGACAACAGCCTATCCACCACCTAGCTAAAGATCTATCATTATCAAAGAGAATTGTGATTGCTGAAGAAGCAAGGTTATCTTTCGTTGATTGGCACTAGTACAAAAAATCATTTTAATTGAAAATAGGTATTATTATGTCATCAGAGCGAGAGAAAACTTTTGATACTTAATAATATTCCATGAAATAGAGAATAACAACTACATTGCATTTAAACCAAATCTGTTGAGCAAGAGCCCTTCAACAGGGGACTCCCAAATTAGCAGGGATCCTGTTAATTATCAGCTTTAATGGAAAGGGCCCGATTACTTTAAATACGATCATTCCATCCAATGGGCAAAGGATCGAATGCTTTGAATTTGAATAACGATTGATTAATAAATCAAAGAGTATGTAGCAAAATCATTGGTGAATACAACCATCTGCAAGCATTGCTCTGAACATTATCACATGATGAAACATGAAGAAATACCCATTGCCATTACACAACAGCCTGAAACTGCTGCCCTAAAAATCAAAATGACATTGATGATGCTTCACATGTAAAGACCCTCGGGTACTCCTTCCTTCTTCTTGAACATAACCTTCTCTTTAGCCTTCTTAAAATCGATTTGCGTAACCTGAATTGACAAATTCAGATTATTCAACAAGTCAGTTGTAGCATCAATACAATATTTCAAAATCAACCCACTATGCATGCGTCAGACTTGCCGATAGAATAGATAATGGGCCAGCAGGAATGTTGGACCACGTTCAAAGCTCATAGAAGTAAAAAATGTCTTACAGACATTCAAATATAGTACACAAAGTATAACATTCAGGCTTTAGAGGAGAAATGCAGGGAAAAAAACAGGTCAGGCAGAATCATTATATACACCCATTACATAAAACTTCATATAGATGTTTCATCATGTCCGGTGCAAGTGCATTTGCAAGTATTTCAAATACATGTCACAACCATAGTTTAAAAGCTCAGAACCAATCTTCAAACCAATCACCCTATCAAACATGGTTTCAAACTGGATTCCATGAACAGGTTTTTAAAAAAACACATGAAATAATTAATTTTTTTAATGAAATAAATTATTTTTAAGATTCCAAACCATTAGAGACAAATATGCAAAGGTTTCTCCTCTATATACCATGTAGGGGTGAATATATAAAAATGGCACCGAGTGAAATACAAGTTAGCTACAAAATACATAATCACTGTGGCTCTAAATGGCCAAAAACCATGCTACAAAGTACTGGGCCACTGGCTTACTACAAATCACTGATCAACATGATTACTCATCAAACTCATCACCACTACTAGAAAATTACAAACGGGATCATCAGCATGAGCTACATAAACACAATGTGCCTCAAAGTCTTCAGACTCCTCGGATTCCTCAACCTTATAATATGGTAGGAAAAGCCTAAGAGGCCTAATAAATTATTTTGGTTTGAGTGAAAGGTGCATTTTTGTTAAGGCCATCGCAGAGTAGTTCAACAATCAATCCCACCAACATCAAGGTACATAAAGGGCTTGGTGCTCCTGATTAAATGCCAATACCATACCCTCATATATGATAGGCTTGGTGCTCCTGATTAAATACCAATACCATACCCTCTATATGATAGAATCCAATGAAAATGTTGCAATCCTACCACTTCAAAAATCCTGAAAACTGTCAAGTCTGCTGAATTTTGAGTGGGATAGAAAATTCTACTTTCTCCATATGAAGTCTGATAAGGTTGAAACCACTCCCAAACATCCTGAAAGTTTCAACCTCACACCACTCGTAACCTCGTATGAGCCCCCCAGGCGGTAGATATGCGAGTTTGGTCGAGCCTCAATCGACTTCATCCTGCCCCTAGTGAAACTTCCTGAGAAGAAGGCATATTGTCCAACAAACTTCTTTGTTGTGCCTGTCCCGACCGAACCTGAAGCCATGGATAACAACTCATGATTTTTAGGGTTTAGGAGTTAGGTTTTTTGTTTAGGGTTTACGAGTTAGGGTTTTGGTTTTGACAGCACTGGCCAGTTTGGTACCAAACTGATACAAACCGGTCCACCAGTCCAGGTTGGTGACCAAATTGACCCCCGGCCCTATCCAACCAGACAGTTTGATCAGTTCTGGGCTCAGACTGGGCCGGTTTTTAAAACTATGTGACTCACAACAAAAGGATACCACCGAGCCTTTTGGAGCATAGAAACAATTCGTAACAGAAGAAAAAATAATTTTGCAACATTGCAAATACCCCATGGAAGTCCACTTTCATATCAAAAGGACTAGAAACCTAACTTATGACAATTCGTTGATTAAAAAACAGCCACTAAGATTGAAATTGCAACATGAACACTTTCAAATTTGCCCTCGCACAGATAAAAGAATTGGCCAGAAGCAAATATTACCCAGCTTTTATTAACATAAATAAAAATGCATAATATATATATTTTTAAAAGAGATAAGGATCTACAGGTGTAACTCTAAAAAGCAAGGACCATAATCAAAGAAAGTTAAATGCCTAGATTTCCAACGTGTCAATTCATTCATATTGCAGACAGTATAATAATTTACATTCTTCTTTTATATAGGTGATTATATTAGTGCCATCTAACGTTTGTTGCATGTTCTTCTGGAAAATAAGGCTGCATAAGGCTGACAGACAATTGTTTCGGCCAAATAATTATCCTCTAAATTTGCCATACAACAAATGATTATGGTATTTTCATCCAATTCATATTGTGAGCATATAAAAATTCAGTCACACTTTTCCTTCAACTTCAACTCCCACTTTCCAGTGTTCAGATCAAGGTATGCCATAGAAAGCAGATTTAAATAGTTCCAGAAATTCCCTAATATCATTACGCAACAGATGTTCTTGCAGATTCTTGCAGTCAGAATTTAGGATCAGGATCCATACAATGTGTACATTCATTCTCATTCTTTATGTCAAAATCTATTTTAGATTTTTATCTGTCATCAAGTCTTGATCTTCAAAGACATTCTTATACCTGCATGGAACATTCTAGGTACTTAATTGCAGTGTTTTCACTTTTAAATGTGCAAAGTCACAAGTCTTGGTGACAACCTCTGACAGTTAAATTTCCAATGGTTTGATCTGACTAGACACTACCTGACAGTTCATCTCATCTATCTCTAATGTTTCATCACTGCCTCCTCAAAGGAGACCCAGGACTTCAATACCATAACATCCCTCAGGTTTCAAGTTTCAACAAATCCTGGGAGCCTCTGTAGAGTTAAAGGAGCTTGATAGACCTTTTATCGGGCTATGTCTGCATTTCTTTAGACATACTTTATTTGTCATTTGCTTTTGACAGCTTTAATAAATAATTCATGTTTAATATGCCACACCTATTGATTTTATTTTACCATTTCAATATTTATGGACATTATATTGTTCCTTTCCAAGGAAGTCCTTTGTAATATCCTCACTAAAATTCAGCAAGATCCAGTTAACCTGCAGGCTTCAAGTAATCTTGAACATGTTTTCTATATTTAAGCAAAATATCCAATTTCATTAAGATTAACTATAACCTTTATAGCATAGAATTTTGAAAGCAGTGCCAACGAACAAATACAACCATCCAAACAATGGTAAAATTCTTGAAGTAATCTCTGCTTCACTAATTCCCCTAGAAATTATAAACGCTACAACCTCGACATAATAAAACAAAAAGATATTATCAAGTATAACACTACAAGAAGCATCCACCTCAAAATATATGTACATCATACATATCAAAAAGCTAACACAATCACTAATATTCTTTACACTTACCTTCATACGCCGTTCTCTCAAAGCAAGTAGCCCAGCTTCAGTGCATATGGCTTTTATATCTGCCCCAGAAAATTCATCCTTTGTCATGACAAATTCCTCTAGATTAACGTCATCTGCTAAAGTCATCCTTGAGGTATGTATCTGCAATTAAAGTAAAGAAAACAGAGTGGGTAAAAAAATATACAAAATTTACAGCGATGAGCTTTTTAAAAAGTTCTACCAAAACTACTGCAATTCAATGTTCTAACAAAAACGATCACTTTTTAAGCCATCTA
Organism: Pinus taeda; assembly: GCA_000404065.3. NCBI lineage: Eukaryota > Viridiplantae > Streptophyta > Pinopsida > Pinales > Pinaceae > Pinus > Pinus taeda. The sequence continues at coordinate 26,807 of APFE031372594.1, forward strand.
TTATGAATATTTTATTCTTGCAGAAGTGCCAAACATGACTAACTTGGGGAAATGTGGAGATTAACGAATGCCCATCTTTGGAGCATACCACTGGTGATGCATTTTTCAGTTTTAATAACATGAAAAACAATTAAAAATTTGTATGCATATGAAATTGAAGAAAGAAAGAAAAGGATAGTATGTATTTTTCCTGAAGAAAGAAAGAAAAGGATAGTATGTATTTTTCCATGTTATATTTTCCAATTGCTTCAGTAGAACTTGTTCAATTTTCAATTCATGGTAAGCAGACTTGCACATCTAGAACCTAGATAGCTTTAAAAACTGAAAACTCTTAAAACTTCTTGTAAGAATGCTAGAGCTAAAAGCATATCAATAACTGAGAAATATGTACAGCAAGTACTAGGATTCTGCAGCACCCAGTCACATCTACTTTCCCTATTAACTGGAAAAGAAAAACTGGACAAAGTAATCACTCCAAAAGCCTAGTTGTGTATATCAAAACAGAGAAGACCCTGTCTTTCTTTTACAGCATAAGAAAGTTAAGGATTACAAGGCAACACGCTAACCCTAGGCACCTAGGACAAAGTTCCCAGCTTGCATGAATGGATGCGCTGAACTCTAAGATGACTGTACCCAACAACAAAATTGAACAAAACTACATACAGTACATTAATCTTGGGATCCATGCTCTAGCCTAAGAATGGAATCACTTCGTAACTCATGCAGACTACAGCTAAAAGTGGAAAAGAAAACTGAAAATAGAAAAGGCAATTTCTAATTCTGAACTGACAGCTAAACTGGAAATAACCTAAGGCTGGCACATGCATGCCTCTACCTCTATCCATAGCTGTGCCTCCACATCCTTATAAAGGGGCCTCCCTGTTGCTGCACCCTCATCAAACGGTCCTCTCTGCTATGCACAGGAACCAAGGACAATGGATCTGCTGGTGTGACTGCTGAAGGGGAACACAGACCAAGCAACAAACGTAAACCCTACACAGAACTAAGGTCTCTCCTAAAAATGTTGTTCCCCGTGTAGATATTATAGTTTCATGGGTACCTCGATTTCCCCAAGCCATACCTGTTCCGTCCATACCCATGTCCTATGAAAATCACCATACCACTGGTGATCCATATCAATGGCAGCCTCCTTTCCAACAAAAAGCAGCATACGTCCTCCCACCCATAGTTCAGAAATGTTTCATATTTGTTCTCATACCTGCACCAAATGTAGCCATGCACCATATAGCAAGTATTACCTTGTATCTAATTACAGATTCATTAATATTTTTATTTTATGATTTCCTATTGAATATACCTCCTCCATATTTATCCCCTTCAGTGGTCTATAACTGTTAGATTTCTTGACCATGGTAGTCAGGTATGCACTTAAATCCTAGGAAATTAAAGCCTTAACCTTCAATCAAAACGGCTGAAACTTAAATACATATTCTACTACACATACTCTGGAAATTGCTAACAGCAACACTGAACAAGCTCAGAAAATCTGAGTAAAATCTTCAACTCTTTTTATTCATGAACTACAAAAACAGTTAGCTACTACACTCTCAAATAACAAGTCACACACTTTCAATGATCCACTCTGTACATTCTGTATAATCTAGGCGAATGGCAAGTACATTGACTCTACGCATATGCACAATGGTGCCTGTTCCGCGCATACCCATGTCCTAACAATCTCCTTCACAAACGAAAATCACCATACCACTGGTGATAAATATCAATGGCAGCCTCCTTTAGAAACAAAAACCATCATACGTCCTCCAACCCATAGTTCAGAAAGGTTTCATATTTGTTCTCATACCTGCACCAAATGTATCCATGCACCATAGCAAGTATTACCTTGTATCTAATTATAGATTCATTGATATTTTTATTTTATGATTCCCGATTGAATATACCTCCTCCATATTTATCCCCTTCGGTATGTCTATAACTGTTAGATTTCTAGACCATGGTTGTCAGGTATGCACTTAAATCCTAGGAAATTAAAGCCTTAACCTTCAATCAAAACGGCTGCAACTTAAATACATATTCTACTACACATACTCTGGAAATTGCATACAGCAACACTAAACAAGCTCAGAAAATCTGAGTAAAATCTTCAACTCTTTTTATTCATGAACTAGAAAAACAGTTAGCTACTACACTCTCAAATAATAAGTCACACACTTTCAATGGTCCACTCTGTACATTCTGTATAATCTAGGAGAATGGCAAGTACATTGACTCTACACATATGCACAATGGTGCCTGTCTGCCCATACCCATGTCCTAACAATCTCCTTCACAAACAAAAATCACCATACCACTGGTGATCCATATCAATGGCAGCCTCCTTTCCAACAAAAAGCAGCATACGTCCTCCGACCCATAGTTCATAAAGGTTTCATATCTGTTTTCGTTCCTGCACCAAATGTACCCATGCACCATAGCAAGTATTACCTTGAATCTAATTACAGATTCATTAATATTTTTATTTTATGATTCCCTATTGAATATACCTCCTGCATATTTATCCCCTTCAGTATGTCTATAACTGTTAGATTTCTTGACCATGGTAGTCAGGTATGCAATTAAATCCTAGGAAATTAAAGCCTTAACCTTCAACCAAAACAGCTGCAACTTAAATATATATTCTACTACACATACTCTAGAAATTGCTAACAGCAACACAGTGAACAAGCTCAGAAAATCTGAGTAAAATCTTCAACTCTTTTTATTCATGAACTAGAAAAACAGTTAGCTACTACACTCTCAAACAATAAGTCACACACTTTAAATGGTCCACTCTGTACATTCTGTATAATCTAGGCAAATGGTGAGTACACTGACTCTACACATATGCACAATGGTGCTATCAGACTAAAATTAAAACCTATTTCATTGGTGCAACTCCCCCTCTGCCTCTGATCTGAAAGTATGAATCTTCTTCCAATAGGTCACAAGTCGCATAACCATGGGTCTACAGTCCTCCATCCTGAAACGTTTCAAGATTCCAACTATGTATTTCCCTTGTCCAAGGAAAATCTCTCCCTCCCATTGCCACAACTCCAACAAAGTATGCATCAACACCAAATCCTTCATCTCAAACTCTTCTGCAAGATCCCGCTTACAGTGCACTATCATTTCCTCGGACGCTGTGAGAAACAAGTCATCAACATGCAACACCAATATGAGAGGCTCACCCTTCACCTGAATGTAGTACAAGTTTAGGTCTGCCTCACTCTTGGTGAAGCCCACACTCTTCAAATAACTATCAATCTGTGTATACCACGCCCAGGGAATGTACTTGAGCCCATACATTGCTCTCTTCAACATGCACAAACAGGAATCCCTCCCATGCACCTCAAAACCCTCCGAATGCTCTATTTAGATTTCTTCCTCAATATTATCATTGAGGAAGGTAGTCTTCACATCCATCTGGTGAATCCTCCAACCCATTTGCGTTGTTGTAGAAATGATAGCCCTGATGGATGAGTATCTTACTCTCTGGCTACCAAAGTGAAGGTATCGTCATAATCAATCACTTCATTTTGCGAAAATCCCTTAGACACAAAACAGGGTTTGAATTTCTCCACACTGCCATACGCAGCATGCATGATCTTGTACACCCATGTCGAGCCCACCACCACCTTGCTCACTAGCCATGGCACAAACCTCCATGCGTTGTTCTTCATGATGGAAGAATATTCTTCCACCATGCCATTCATCCACACCTGATGTTGGGATGCCTCCTAAAAGCTAGCAGGTTCAACCTCAATTAGTTCACTCATCAATGCCATATACCCAAAATAGCGTTGAGGAGCCTTGCTCTGTCTAACTAAATATCTTGGATCACCAACATACTCCTAGGCCTCTCCCAATATCTGCTCTACCCACTTGACATGCTTCCTCCTTGCACCTAGAGTCCGAGGTTGGGTGTGAGGAATCCCCTATTCCTCATCCTAATCTTTTTGCTTAGCCTACTCAATATACTCACCCATTTGCATGACTGCAGTCAAAGGAATTTGCACTAACTCAACCTTTGGTGCCTACTCCTAAACCTCAACTGTAGAAGAACTCATGCAATTAGACTTCTGAAGAGCGCTCTCTTCTTCAAACTTCACATTCCTATGCACTATTGTCTTCTGAGAACAAGAATGTAAACACAATAAACTTTTGAAGCCTCATTGTATCCCACAAGGATACCTTTCTTTGCAGTCGCCTCCAACTTGGTCTTTTTCTCCTTAGGAACATGGCAATACACAACGCACCCAAAGATGTGAATGTGTCCCAAATCTGGTTTCTTGCCTGTAAATGCCTCCTCTAGTGTCAATTTGCCCAACATGTTGTGTGGGTCTCTATTCTACAAGTATACGGAAATGTTGCAAGCCTCTGCCCACAAAAAAAAGGCAAATACTAGTCATGGAGCTTGGCCTTGACCGCTCCAACTATATCCCTGTTTTTTCATTCTATAACCCCATTCTATTGAGGGTTGTACGAAATAGTCAACTCCTTCTTGATACCTTCCTAAGCACGGAAGTCCTCGAAGGCATTCAAGGTGTATTTGCCTCTATTATTCGATCTCAGTGTTTTGATCTTCATCTTCCTCCCTATCTGATTCTCAACTAGAGCCTTGAACCCCTTGAATCTACTACAGACCTAGGCCTTATTTTTCATGAAATAGATCCAGGTCTTCCTAGAGAAGTCGTCAATGAAGGTCACACAATACTAGGACCCAATCAAGGATACTAATGACATGGGCCCACATACAAGTGTACTAGATCCAAAATCCCTTTGGACCTAGTGTTGTTGCTCAGAAAGTTGGACTTAGCATATTTACCTAGTGCACAACCCTTACACACCTCATGTTGCTCTACCTTTAGTTCTCGCAGCCCTGTCACTATCTCCTTGAGCACATTAAGTGCTCCATGATGAAGATGAGCCATCCTCCTGTGCCATAATTCTCCCAACCCTTTGCTACAGCTTACCAATGCATGGGTTGGCTCAAACTACAATCGAAACAAGTTCCCCTTCCTAACCCATATGACTTTCACTATCTTGGAGTTCTTGGGCCAAATATACACTTTACCCTTCTCAAAGGTCACAATGTAACCCTTGTCCTCCAAGGTAGCAATTGAGATCAAGTTCTTTATCATACATAGAACATACAACACATCCTCCACCAACATAAGCAAAGGGTTTGCCAAACTCTCTTTGAAACTTGATCGTGTTAATACCAATTGGATGGTATCTGGCATTGTCACGAAGCCCTATGTAGAAATCCAAATCCTTTTCTTTCAAGCTAGTGAAATACTCTAACTCTCGTCATGTGGCAAGAAGCCCCACTGTCAATGTACATGTTGGTGGCAACTGAACTCGAGAGACATGTAATGAGCGAAAACTAATTTTCAAACCGTAATGCAAAATCATCTCCCTCTGCAATAGCAACAAGTTGTTTCTTTTGCTTGTACTTCTTATTCGAGCACTAGATAGCGTAGTGCAATTGTTGGCATGCATAGCAGTTAACCTAGCTTGGATCCCTCTTATTATCACCCTTTGAAGAGGACCCCTTGCTTGGCCCTTTCTTGGCCTTCTGCTTACCCTCGATTGCTAGAGAAAGGATCTCCTCTTCTTCAAACCTCTTCCTTTGATCTCCCCACTGACCACTTTCTCGGATCTTCTCTTGGACTAAATCACCCCAAAGCCTCGTCCAATCGGGCAAGTGATCTCGGCGCATAACACACTTGACAAAGACCTCTCAATCCTTCGAAAAGCCATTCAAGACTATATGCACTAGCTCCTACTTAGCAATCATCTCTTTAACAAATAGTCAATATGTCCCTAACCTGTGTCATCCTAGACAAATAAGATGCCATGCTCTCACCCATGGAGATTCTTGTGCCATTCAACTTGTCCTTGAGCATCATCTTTCAAACTTTGATAGTCGCTACAATATAGCTTCATGACCGCATCCCACATCTTTTTCGCAGTATCCTTCACTAACAAATGGGGTATGAGATGATCTTTGATGCCACCAAGAATAATCCTTTGCGCCTTGGCCTCCTTGACCTCATGCAAATCAAGAGCAATTGGATCATTCATTGGTAGAACCACTATTGTATTAACAAAATTCCACAACTTGTTCTCCTTGATAACAATTAAGATTCGAACCTTCCATTGCAAATAGTTCGAAGAACCCTCAAGCCTGTCCTCATATCAAACAATGGTAGCCATTATAGAATAAAACCCTCGAAGATATTGAAAATTGAAATTTGAATATTTTTTATCTTGAAACCTGTGTCAAATATCCTTGGCTTCACATTCAAAGTTTAGAGCTTTGAAACCATGTTAATTTCTTTAAACCCAATTACAAATTTATTGTCTCAACAAATAATCATAGATCTGAAATAAACAAAGCTTTCTAATCTAATTTGTAACAATAAATATTCTAGGTTTTCAACCAAATAAGCAACAAAAGCAAAAATACTCGAAACCAATCACATGCGATAGAGAATAACACAAATATACCCTAGAAACCCCAGTGTGGGAAAAACTAGCAAACATTGGGCTTCTTATTCACCTTCACGATAAATATTTTCTTACCACAGTTACACAAGAACTTGCTTCAGCAAATACCTAGTAAAAGATCACAGCAATCTCCCTCTCACTCAGCTCTTATACAACCCACACGCACGGCCTAGCAAAAAACTTCTACATACAAAGAAACTCGACCTCTCGGCCAAAGAGAAAGCTTGGCCTCTCTATTGATCTAGCTTTGCCCTGATCTCGCTCTAGCTACAGCTTGATCTAGCCTTTCCTCCCTCTCACTGTCAAATATTGTGCTCCATTGAATCTCGACTTATGCTTAACCGAATGTGCATATCCTTCGGCTCAAACCTCCTATTAAAAAGATCAAGACTTAATCTCAAGCAAAATCCCTAATCTCAATGTTTGAGACTATATCCCGACTCACTGAGATCAACGGCTACAATTTAATCTATCGCTGACTTATTTTCCCTTATATAAAAATCACCTTCCAAGCTACAATCTCAATAGATATGCAACATCATTACATGCATCATTTATCATCTATTATATTACATGTTTCAGTTTTCATATATTTTAATTTTAAGTTTGTATTTTGGGTGGCGTCCCCTATGTTTGAGACCCCATATATGCACTATGGGGTTCCCTAGAATTTTAAAGAGTGATCCCCACTCCTACTTCCACACATCCCAAAAATTTGGTGGATGGAACGAACAAAGTTCGTTCTTCATGTTAATACTCCAGAAGACTTGGAATATGTAGATCTCCACTGAGATACAAGAATATATATTAAAATGTATGAATAAGAATGATGATACAATTGAGAGTGAGGGACCTGTATATATAGCCAAGTAAGTACCCTTTCATGAACAACCATGTTTGTAGAGGATTGCCTCTTTGTTTAACTAACTATTACAAATTTAGATATTATTATGTTTATTCTTTATTGTATGTATTTATTACTTTTACATAATTATATTCATAACATTGTCATCCTCTTCAAAAAGTTGTCCTCAAAGCTTCTTGATGAAAGGACTTGATCTTTTTTTTCGACTATGAATGTCTTCTCGTCTCTGGACAGTCATCTTTGTCGATACAAGTTGATATGATCCTTGGAGTGATATATAAAATTGTCGCACGGAGGAAGGCTCTGACCATCCTAAATTAATCTTTTGTGAAATCTTATGATTACTGGAAACTTGTGATGAACTGCTATCACTAGACTGAGTTGTGCGCACTTCAGTATTCTTTGGAACATAAGTTTGTTGTTTATGTTCTAAGTGATACGAGTTCATAGATTAATTGAGATGTCTGTTCTTGTGATTCGGATATCGATAAATGGTTCTTCTAGTTGGACTTTCCCTTATCATGTTAGTGGTTGTTTCCTGATTTCCTTCAGACGTCGTTGTTGTTGAGTTGGTGACTGAATCATCATTTGAACTACAACTTCTGCATGCATCTTCACTTCAATAGGATTTGGATTTCCCTAAACTATGAGATTAGTGGAATCGGCGTTTATTTCTTCTTCTCCAACTTGGACTATTACATCTAGCGTGATGCTTCCCTTGCGACAATTTCTTCGAACCTATTTGTCAATGATTTCTTATCATCCTTAAGTTTTTTAATCTGATTGAGCATATTTTAGTTATGATTTTTGTGACGTAAGAATTCCTCATTTTTTGAGTCAACTTTATTTTGGCATTCAAGCTTCTCGTCTTTTAAACACTTGATTTGTTCTAATAATTTTTTGTTAAGGTCCTTTAAGCATAAATTTTCCTCTTCTTTTTCTGATAGACTTTCATTGAATTTCTTGTCAAAACTTTTTTTTCTTGTTCTAACTTGTTTCTTAGTTTTACACTTTTTGACTTGTGCAAGAAGTTTCAGGATATGATCTTTTAAATGAGAATTTTCTTCGTTTTTATTGTACATGGCCTCATCAAGCTCGTTTTGCTTTGCCAATATTGAGTTTTGATTCCTTCGAGGTATTAATTTCGCGACATCTTTAAAGTCTTCTGATTAGGACATTATCGATTTTGACTTCATTGTCATGTCTCGAAATGTGGTCATCTTTCCCTTATAAGAAAACATTAAAACAAAAAAACAAAAATCTCTACGTTTAACATGCATGCACCCAATTCTCTAAACCAAGGTTGACCAACACTCCAACACTCCATCTTAATGAGAAAATTGTTCCTTGTCAAACATATGATACTCCCTCTACATTTGGAAACTCCCCTTTTCTAAAGGTACGGTCAAATAGTTGACCACCATCAATCCTAAAGAAACATGACTCTAGATCCTATACTTTGAACTCTTTCCAAAATATGCAAGGTGAAAACTTTCTATACATGGGACACTACATCAGCCCCTTTCCAACCTCCTTTTTCCTTCATGTCAACTTCATTGGCCAAACTCTTCCCACACCACAACATACGTTATTTAGGATTTTCTATAATGATGAACTCATGTATATAGGGTCAAGACGAGTGTATCAGATCTAACAAATAAAAAATTGAAATATGAACTAAACTCAGAATAGCCCAACATGATTACAATCTCATTAACAATGAAATCCAAAACGCATGGTGCATGAATCAACACATCTACAACAACTCCACCTTCCTAGGAGGATCCTCCAACAACTAGAATAAGAGTCTCATAAAGGTAAGCTCCCTCTTGCTGAGAAAATCCTTCTATAGCAAACTTTTCCCAATACTCTTTCATAGACCCATCAGATGCAATCAAGGAACCAATTAATTTTGTAATTGTCCCTTCACGACTAGAGAAACCCTCCTCCATCTTAACATCTCGCCATATCTACTCTACTAAATCTACTCGAAAGGTTAACACCCTCCTGCTGAGAGAATCCTTCAAGAATATGTCATCGGATCTATGGAGCTAGGGTCTTGATCTATAAATCCAAATCTGTTGGGATTCACCTAGGATCCATCATGTGGCATGGTGCATTGGTGCATGTGATTTTAATCAATGTCATCAATTATTGAGTTCTTAATAGAGTCTAAATCTTATTAAATTCCAGCCCTGATGGTTTATGTTATTAACTTCTGTGTATCTTATTCATGTTATAAATGTGATTATTAAATAGATTGGCCCCGTTCCTTTATGTCATAAAGAATTGAATATTAGATAGTTCACACCCCTTAGCTTATGTTCATAATTCTTTTGGAATAGTTAGTATCACATTTTATACTAATCATTTTTTATTTAATAATCATTAATATTAATAATATTATAGTCTAATTTAGACCCCCAATGGTAGCTCACTTGGCAACTGGTGTAAAATGTTAAGTAATACAAGGTCCCATGTTCAAATCCCTCG
>APFE031372594.1:46690-67507 GCA_000404065.3 Pinus taeda
GCTTCTCGAATCAACTAAGGACTTTGAGTAATTACTCGTGATGCAAGCAGATCGGATTGAATATCCGCAGATGCAGAGCAGGAGAATACTCGACTCAAACACACACAAGACTAAGACTCGATAACTCTAAGACTTGAAGGAGGTTCAGTACTACTTCCCTGCACATAGCCCATAACATCCTGCTCTTCCAAAGTCAAATCAAGAGACATCTTCCATGCATGATAATCAGACTTATCTTGTCACCAAGTTGGAAGTAAGATGTGGAGAACATTGTATCTTGTCCTTGTCCAACAAATCTCAGTGATTGCTCTTTTCACTCTTGCTTGGGCTTTATCTTCACCTCAGCTCTGGTCCCATGTTAATTTTAGATATGTTCTATGCTTAAGAGCAATTTACTTCAATCTTTCTTATTAGCCCAATATCAATTTCCAGATTAGCAACCATATTAACATGACAGTAAATGCAGATAGAACATAAATAAAAAGCAGAAGACAAGCCAAGACAAGAGGACACAATATTTGGCGGATGCCAAGAAAAAACCCCAATGTGGGGAAACCCTTTGATCAAGTCTTCTTATTATTCTTCAAAAGTTCGGCAAAGAGAAAGTACAATATACAAGATTCACTTGCCCAATCACAGTGAAATCTGTCTGTTCAAGCTGCAGTCAACAGGATGCCCTAACCAGAAATTCAACGCTGGTCAACTTAGCAGAATTACAACTCCAAATCAGCTCGGTCAAACCCAGCCAATTCAACCTCCAAGGACAGTCTAAATCAGCCCAAAACAGTCTCGAAAATATCAGTCAAACTCAGTCAACATAGAGGCAAACTTGCGATCAACGCTAGTCAAACAGTTTAAAATGCCTCGAAATATGTGTCGAGAAATGCAGCCTGCCCAAACAAAATTTTCTCCAAGAAAATCGCAGTCAAACAAGGTCAATTGCTGCCCGATCAACGCCAATCAAACCTTCTGCGATTTGGACAACACATGAAACAAAAAATCACAGACTGTCCTTCGCACGTGTGGAGGAAAGAGGTTGCCCAGAAATCCATACACCCAATCACATGAGGAAAGAGAGAGATATGTGAGTGATGATGAGTGTCCAAATGAGGTAGACGCTGGTGAAGAGACATGTCTTTTGGGCTTCTAAGCCTACATTAATTTGTTGGCTGACCTTGACAATTTGTCCATAGAAGAAATAAATTCATAATTCCATTTATACATGTCAAAATGAGATGATCTTTAGATCAATCCTACACCTCTCAGAAAGAGGAATCCAACAAGAATATCATCTCCATCATATGAGTTGTGCAAGGTGGAGTTTGGCCCTAGTTGCCAAATTTAACATTCATACTCCCACCAACAACAATCAAGGAATCAATCACTAATTCCACAATTGGTTCTATCATTGTCATCTCAAGGCTACAAAAACCCTCCTCCCTCATGGCCTCCTACCATATCTACTATATTGGATCTACAAGCAACATGTAAAGGTCGCCATCTCTCATGCCTCTAGCCAAAAATCAACCAAATCCATGGCTCTTGTCTTTGATGGTGACTTGCTAACCATCAAACTTGGTATTAACTCTTCATTAAGTCATGAACATACAATATAGAATCTAAATCGAGAAGATCACTTCAAGGCATCTATAAATATATGGAGTCCAATCCCTTCACTTGATAATTGGCATCATCGCCCCACAAGCATTCCACCCTCTTCCTCTTGAAACTTCGTAATGATCACCCTGTCATAATTCATATGTTTGAAAGCTCCATTGTCCACATACCATCCAAACCATGAAATTGTGTACATGGAAAGGACTAGACACCATGGTAAAGTGGGTATCTAGCTTCGCAGTGAAATAATCCTCATTGGAATCATCTACACACACAACAAACTCGTGTATGTGGAAAGACTAGACACCATGGCAAAGTGGATATTGGTGTGGATTTAACCACTCACGAGCTGAGTTGAACACAAGAGTGCAAAATAAAATATTTGACTAATTAACCCAAACAAGCTTTTATAGATTTACATGAAAAAAACTAGCTCAAGAAACCAAGAGGCAAGAGCCCAAGAAATACAAACCAAAATACAATAATAGATCTACCTAGAAATGGGATCTCAACTAGTGACAAGAATAGGAAACCGACTCAACTACTCCTTGATAATTCGAAACAAAAAGGATTCCTCACTCCCAAACCACAATAATACTCTCCTACCAAAGTAATGAGGAGAAATACATATGATAATGGTAAGGACTAGAATTCCTATCAAATATCTTGCTTGGCAATGAAATCATCCACACAAAAAGCTTCTTCAGTCCCCTACAACCTCCTATTACTACTTTACCCTTTCCCTTCTTCCTTTCAAGACATGAGAGACATGGTGACTATGCTTCCCATACCTAAAGAACTTGATATAACTCAAGTCTTCCTTCCCCTTACATGAAGAAATCAATTCTTCCTCTTCACTATTCTGATCCTTTTTGGTCCTCCATTCTCCCCTCCTCCTCACCTTTCTAATGAGTGCTAGGTCTGATCATCATCCTCCTACTTGTAATTGATTGACACTTGTAGTTTCATCTCCTATCCAATGAAAACATCCCACAACTACTCGAAGTTGGGTAGTAATTTCTCCCAACCACAAATATCCTAGACAAGCTTGTGCCAAGAACTAAATCCATTCAAAGCAATCCAAACTAGCTCATTATCTTTGACTTCACGTACTCCATACTCCAATTAACCTATATGCCAACTACCTTCATGCAACCACTACTGGATTGGCGCTCTTTTAACTGAATGTGCATGCAAAAATTAGAACTGAACTGCTAAAACTCGAAATTGGAACTAGATCTAGAAATAGCATCTAACTGAAAACAAACATGAACACTAGTTCTAAATGTGGAACTTGTGATGAGCTGAGTTCCTTCTCTGCATGCACCCAGCTCTTCTCTACTCAGTTCTGCCACCAATACCACTCTGCTGGACACTTTCAGAGTTACTAAAATTCCAAATACTTATATGATATGAAGTATTTTCAGCCTAGGGTGCTACTTTTGAAGACTAGTATTTTTTTCAATAATGAAAGCCTAATGCATGACTTAGGACCTTAACTGTCTTTGATGGTCACTATGTGCTTTCATATAATTCAATAGTTTAAACTTTCAAGTTAATGATACCTGAACTTTGATCGCATTACAGTAATCTGGAGAGATACCTCTGTGACCGTACTAGCTTGCAGCTGCATAAAAAGTTACATTTACCATGGCCAGTTGGGCAAGGAATAGGAATCGTCTCTTCATCATGCAACTTGGAGATAGCAAATTGGGCAGTTACAAAGATGCCAGGATCACCCTGGAATTGCACCCATGATCAAGTAACTTGAACATATGTTAATTATGGATACTTTTATTACTGAACTATAGCTTTCATGATCCTTTATAGTCATTCTGCAACAAGTGAAATCAAATTCTCTACAAGGTGTAAAACCTAAGATTGGTCTGATTGCTAAAACAGGTTTCTGACAATATAACTGATTATTATGAGCCAAGAGCATAGTTCGAAGGTAAACTTTTTAATGAATTCCATTGTAAAGCAATGACGACAAAATAGATCATCCCCGAATGGGGCGATAGGGAGGGGATGGTTTGGGGGCGCATGGCCACTGCCCAACCAAGAATTATAGCTGGCAGACGTGGCACAACACCCCCTACCCTTTCCTTAATACCACCCACTTCAATCATTATGAGCTGAGTTCCTTCTCTGCATGCACCCAGCTCTTCTCTACTCAGTTCAGCCACCAATAGCACCCTGCTGGACACTTTCAGAGTTACTAAAATTCCAAATACTTATATGATATGAAGTATTTTCAGCCTAGGGTGCTACTTTTGAAGACTAGTATGTTTTTCAATAATGAAAGCCTAATGCACGACTTAGGACCTTAACTGTCTTTGGTGGTCACTATGTGCTTTCATATAATTCAATAGTTTGAACTTTCAAGTTAATGATACCTGAACTTTAAATGCTTTACAGTAATATGTAGAGATGCCTCTGTGACTGTACTAGCTTGCAACTGCATAAAAAGTTACATTTACCATGGCCAGTTGGGCAAGGAATAGCTCCTCATCATGCAACTTGAAGATAGCAAATTGGGCAGATCCAATGATGCCAGGAACACCCTGGAATTGCACCCATGATCAAGTAAATTGAACATATGTTAATAATGGATACTTTTATTACTAAACTATAGCTTTCATGATCCTTTATAGTCATTCCGCAACAAGTGAAATCAAATTCTCTACAAGGTGTGAAACCTAAGATTGGTCTGATAGCTAAAACAGGTTTATGACAATATAACTGATTATTATGAGCCAAAAGCATAGTTCTATCGTAAAATTTTTAATGAATTTCATTGTAAAGCAATGAAGACAAAATAGATCATCCCCGGATGGGGCGATAGGGAGGGGATGGTTTGGGGGCGCATGGCCACTGCCCAACCAAGAATTATAGCTGGCAAACGTGGCACAACACCCCCTACCCTTTCTTAAATACCACCCACTTCAATCAATATGAGCTGAGTTCCTTCTCTGCATGCACCCAGCTCTTCTCTACTCAGTTCTGCCACCAATAGCACTCTGCTGGACACTTTCAGAGTTACCAAAATTCCAAATACTTATATGATATGAAGTATTTTCAGCCTAGGGTGCTACTTATGAAGACTAGTATTTTTTTCAATAATGAAAAAGCCTAATGCATGACTTAGGACCTTAACTGTCATTGATGGTCACTACATGATTTCATATAATTCAATAGTTTGAACTTTCAGGTTAATGATTCCTGAACTTTGAACAAATTACAGTAATCTGTAGAGATACCTCTGTGATTGTACTAGCTTGCAACTGCATAAAAAGTTACATTTACCATGGCCAGTTGGTCAAGGAATAGGAATCATTTCCCCATCATGCAACTTGGAGATAGCAAATTGGGCAGATCCAAAGATGCCAGGATCACCCTCGAATTGCACCCATGATCAAGTAAATTGAACATATGTTAATTATGGATACTTTTATTACTAAACTATAGCGTAGCACAACACCCCCTACCCTTAATACCACCCACTTCAATCATTATGATGACACTCAGATCTATGTGGGGAGTTTTATGAATTGGTTTGGGGGTTAATGTGCAGTCAGCTGGCCATCACCTCAGAGCCAGATGGAGAAGGAGATAGTTGGGGAGCATCATGCTTCAGGTCCATTGGGGTTCATTGCACAGCGAGGCAATTGCACTACAAATGCAAGGACATGAAGATCCTGTGCACAGGCAAGCCATTACCTGAGCTAGGAGGCAATTGCGAGCACATACCTCGCATTAACCAACATACAAGGGCACTCATGGCCTCTGGACTCCACTTGCAATTTTCATGGTTGGAGAGGGTGGGCTTTCCTATTAAAGCTTGAACTCTGTCACAGGCACGCACTCTTAGTTTTCCTGTTGTTTCCATTCATTTTGCTTCTCTCCCTCCCTCAATTGATTCTCTATTGTTTTCCTCCCATCCCTTCTCTGCTACTTTGAAACCTCATCTCCGAAATCCTTCTGGTGTCCCCTCCCACTCACAAGTACCCCTTCCTCACAAGAGTTCTGGAGTGGGTTGGTCTCAAGGCTGTCCACCAAAAACGAGCTCAATCCTATTACCTCGCCCCCTCTTTCCTGACTCCGGCACCCTCACCTTGTAGGCTACCTCTGTCACAGACTTTGACTTGAATATCACAGTGCCCAAATAGTGGACCAAGGTTAGACGTGGAGCAACATACAATAGAGAAATGGGGCACACTCGTGCCCAACAATGTCCTGAAACTTCTGCGCGCAGATACAGTGAAAATACACTGACGCCAATATAGGAGGAAACCGCATAGGCTAACTAGAAATCGCTAGTGAGAGAAGTTGTCTCTCACACATGGAGGTTGGTGGTGAATTCACTAAGTTGATTCCATATGTGGCTCATATCAGGGGGAGGTCAACCACTACATGCATGAATCCTCTATCAGCATCATACCACCATCTGGCTATGTATTCACAGGAAGTTTCTCTGTGTTCCTTCTTCCAATGGTCATCTAAAGTAGGCAGGATTTGGCTTCGATGAGCTTGAGGACCATGTGCACTATCAAAGGGAGAGGAGGGTGAGAAATAACTTTTGATACCACCCTTCTTTTTACCCTTACCCTTATCTTGAACAAGCGAAAGGGGTTGGATACATTAGTACAAGAGATAGATTGAGAGTCCTCATAATCAAAATTGGGGTTGGCTGCCATCATTCGTTTTAGACTCCTCTTCCTCCCTATTTCAGCGTCTAGTACTTTTTGCCTAGCTTTGTCTTCCTCAAACTTCTCAATTTTTTCTAGAAACTCCTTTCTAATTTCCCCAATCTGCTTTGATGGTGCTGCACATGGGATCAGAGCACTTTCTTTTCTAATTTTACAGCACTTTCTTTTCTGATTTTTTTTATTTGGACTTCAAATTTATTTGTATTCTATTTTATTAACATTACAAATTTATGTGACACGTCTCTCCCTCCTTGGCTGTAAAGGACCCCATTTCCCTTGGTACACAAGTTATTAACTGCCCAGCTGCCCACTGATACAAAACATAAATAAACAATGATCAGACAAATACTGTGAGCCTGATGTGCTTAAGAGAACGGAGGACAAAGCCCTAGGAGGAGGCATTTAAGACTCAGATTTCTGAACAGAGACGACCAAGTCACAAATCTGGCCACCAGAGAGCTAAAGAAGGCAATGTCAGGATGTCCAAGCTTTCTGTGACTAGGCCACAAGCCTAGTACAAGGCCGAAAAGACTCAAGCTGTGTACAGACAAGCGACCAGTAAGCATGTTGTTATTCTGTGATTGGATGATTGTTGAGTGTACCCTCAGAAGTCTGTTCAGCAAAGGATTGATGAACAGCTGGTCAGGACTCTAAAATAAAATGAATTAAAGGGTTAATTTGCTGTGAGTGCTGAAGCAGTTTGGAGCTAATTATACAGTGATCTTAATGGACTTAAGGGCTCATATGCAGTCATCTAGAAGGGCTGGAACACTGATTAGCCTCAGAAAATTCATCACAGAGTAGGCCAAGATCATTCGAGGAGAGGCCGAGGCTGTCAGGAAGAGGCCCAAGTTAGGCTGCACGAAGAAGGCCGGAGGCCACAGAGGGCCACAAGCATGGACAGAGAGCAGATCAAGGGCAGCCGAAGGCTAGTGGAGAGGACCAAGGGCCTGATCTAGAGCCGAGATTTTGAGGCCAAGAGGGCCTGTTCTAGTGCATATCATAGGTCAACTTTTTGCTGATTATGGCATGTTCTAGGCCGAGCTCTAAGCCTAGCCAAGACAAAGTTTTGAAGTCTGTTCTAGGCTGGGCTTCAACGCTGTCACAAGGCTGAGATCTGAGGCCAATAAAGCATGTTCCTAAGGACAGAGGTCTGGCGCTCTTTCAAGGCTAAGTTCAGGGTTGTTCTGGTTAATACTGCAAGTATAATCTAGGTCTGATCCAAGGTATTTATCTATTGTACGCATGCTGTGTGCTTGGTATTGTTCCTATACTGGCTATATGGTTATCCTAGAGTAAAGGCATATCTATCTTTGACATTCACTGCACTACTCCTGTGTTTATCTTAGACCAAAGACATATTGTTATTCACTAAGACAGTCTTGTATACTTGCTGTGGTACTGTCATTTTGTATTTGTTGTGTGATCATCAATGCTTCAATGTGGTGTATTCTGAGTGTCAATATGTATTACATACCTATCCTGATGCGACCTTGTGAGCCCTACAGACTGTGGCCAAGTAACTCTGTGGGTGTGCCCTTATTTGTTGTGTTATACCTTGGCCTTCTGCCTATAGACCAAGTCTCTTGTGAAAAGTTTGACATGCGTATAAATCATGGCCTGTGCAATTGCAACCTTCATCTCTTGTAGACTGAAACCCAGTGCAAGCCTAAGATAAGTGAGCAGTGATAAGTTTCGGTGACAAGTTCAAGGGAATATAGCAGGATCAGAATACTTACAGTTTGGACAGAGCTTACAACCTTCATGTACCACAATAAAACATTGCATAAAATATGCCATCTGAGCAGTGATCTGAGGGTGATGACCTTGTGTTGACTAAGGCAGCAGTGTAGACAGCTTAAAGCTGGGTACAGGACAGATCTGTGGCACATTGAATTGTCCATATGGGCAAAAGCTAGCACTGATGTGATTTTGTAAAAAGGGGCAGTGTTGAGGAGAGCTATCTATAGCATTGACAGCAGTATTGTGACAGTTGGAAAACAATGATTGATATAGTCAACAGAACAGTGATTGATATGGTACAGGTGACTAAAGGAGAAGCCTACCTGTGAGCAGCAAGTTAACAGTGATCGAAACGACCTGATCTCTGTGTTAAAAGGACTGCCTGGTACAAGAGCTGGAGAGTCCTAGGATTTGTGGGATGAAACCCTAGAGCAAGACTTTGGGTGTTGAAAACCAGAGGAGTTGGCACTTGGTGTATGTTCTTGATAGTATGTGAAATGACTTTGTGTTGATGCTAGCTTGTTGTTAAGCGGCAAGCCTTTGGTGTGGCTAGATAGCAGGGTGAATGGCTTGATAAGCTTAATTCACAGGATGAAGAAACAAAGGAATCTAAGGTTGATGAGATTGGATATCAACTTCATTAAGAAGGAAAGGATCAAGAAGGAGTCAACAATTCTCTACAACACTCAGCAATTTCTTTCTTAATCAAGAGATAAATACTTCATATCTTTCTCTTTGATTAATGTTATTTTTCCTTGCTGACCCTCTTGTCTTTGTATTTTTTCCTTGGTTATAATTGTTTCTTCCATGGCCTCTTAAATGAGGTTTGCAGGTACATCCTGAAGGCTGCCAAGGCAATGATTCTGGCAGCAGATTGCAGCATTGGAAAGAATGAAGAAAAGACTGTGGCAAGGGAGCTCTCCCAATAAGAGGGAGTACAAGGATATTTTTTGCTCCAGTGTCCAATGGATAGGTTCTTGTATGACCTAAGGGCTCGATCATAAACTCAGCAAAGTGATTAGCGTTTGAAAGGAAGAAATTGTATAGATTGGTAAGACATCCAAGATCGTGCCAGATGATAGGAAGAGTTTCCAATTCTGAGGGAGCAGACGGTAGACCATCAAGAAGAGTTGAAGGAGCAAATTTCCTAGAGGATGTCATGGGTTGAGATTGTCCAAATGCTCAGAGACAAAATGTCTCTAATAGTCTGCCTTCTTTGAGGAGACCCTGTAAATCGCAGAAGGATTTTCTTACATGATAGAGGGAACAGCAACAACAGAAGGACTTATTTATGTGACAGATGGAGCAGCAGTGGCAGGAGGGCATTTGCTTCCGTGACAGAGGGAGCAACCAGGACTAACACAAGAAGACCTGCTTCAATGTTATATGGAGTTGGCCTCAGAGATTGAAAATTGAAATGAAAGATTCTGGCCAGATACACTATTTCTTGGGATTGGAGGTGTAGCTGAGATCAGATGAGATCTTTATTGTTCGGATTTTGAGGAGATTTGTATGATAGAATACAAGTCCATGACTACATGTATGGTTTCCAATCTAAAGAAGCCAACTGATTCTGCTTCAGATACACATTTGGTGGATCCCACGATGTATAAAAGTTGATCGGATCCTTGATGTACCTGGTTAACACGAGGCCTGATTTTGCTTTGCAATGACCCTAAGTCAGCTTATGATTGAGTCGAGGCATGTACATTAGGTTGCAGCAAAGCATGGTACAGTAGATATGGTTTAAGATATGTCTCAGGTGGTGAAGTGAGGTTGCAGGATATACAGATTAAGATTGGGCCGAGAAGTGCAGAGGACAATAAGAGCACATCAAGGTGTTGCTATAGATTGGGATCAACTATGATATCTTGGTTTAGCAGAAAGCAGACTACTATCACACTCAGTACAACAGGATCAAAATATATCGCAAATTGTGTTGCAAGTCTTGAAGCAATGTGACTTCGGAAGCTTCTTGCAAGACTCTTTGATCAAATCACTTCATCTGAGATATGGTGCAGAGAGAAGCAGCGAAGCTCCAGTACATATACACCTATGAAACCGGATTCGTCCAAACCCCCTGGCATGTCCTAAATCCACGAATCAAACACAATTTGTTCGGACACGTGTCCCTTCAGCGTGTCTGACGTGTACTGGAGGGTGGAATTCGAGGGACATGCGAATCCCGACAGCGTGTCCCAATTTTGAGACACATGTCCCCTAAAAAGGTGTGTCGCGCAGCCCATAAAGCCCGATTTGGGCTTATTTGGCACTCATTCTTGAGTGTGTCTTCTGCTGTGAGTGTGTGGGAGCTTGTAGCAAAGGTTTTGGGAGCATTTTGGAGGTGATTCAAGCAACAGGTTAGTGCATTTTACTTCTATTTTTTTTGCATTTTTATTATAGCAGTTTGCATGTGCATTTTTTTTACCAGTTTGTGCAATTTTTCTTTATTTTTTTACAGCATTCATGGCTCAATCAAGGGCAGCAGGGAAGGGGCAAAAGAAGGGGAAGAATGTACCCATTGGTGATGCCCCTCCTATTCCAATTTCATCAGGGTCTGCAAGTGTTCCCTCTATTGGAAGTGGGGTTGCAACAACAACTTCAAATGTTGAAGGGAAAATGAATTTAGAAAGATAGCAGACTCAAGAAAACAAATATATATTGTGGAAGTATGTCACAAGAGATCAAGGACCAGGCAACAAATTGAACGGAGGAGGCAATGTTGCTTGGAAATGCAACTATTGCAACAATCATTTCAAAAGCACTTATTACCATGTGAAAGGTCATTTGTTGGCTTTACCAAGCTATGGGATTGGAGCATGTACATAGGTTTCTTTAGCTAAAAGGAAAGAAATGGAAAAAGAGTGCAATGTTGTTGTGGCAAGGGTGGTTGCATCATCTAAAAGAACCAAAAAGGATTGAAGCATGTACATAAGTTTCTTTAGCTAATAGGAAAGAAATGGAGAAAGAGTGCAATGTTGGTGTGGCAAGGGTGGTTGCGTCATCTAAAAAAACCAAAAATGATGATCCCCTTCAATTCTTGAATAAAACTAGCAGCAAATTTCCATTTGAGAGTTTTGGTGGGGGTGTGGGTCAAGCAGCAAAAAGAAAGGAAGTAGCACTTGGTCCAATCGACAAGATTAGAAAGAGAAACGAGAAGAGCTTGATTTCACCATTGCATTTTTTTCTATCAAAACTTCATATCCTTTAATGTTGCACGCTCACCTTTATTTCTTGAGATGTGTAGAGCTCTAACTTAAGGAGCTCCATCAAGGTATGTGCTTCCTCGATCAAAGAAACTTAGAACCACATTATTGACAAAAGAAAAGAAAGAGGTGGACAAAATGCTTGAGCCTATTAAATCAACATGGCCAACATTTGGGGTTAGTATTGTTTCTGATGGATGGACAGATCCAGCATGCCACCCACTCATCAACTGCATGGCATCTTCCCTGAATGGACCGGTTTTCTTGAAATCAGTGGGATGCACTTGGGCAATACAAGGATGCGCAATATATTGGTGAGTTGTTCATTAAAGTTATTGAAGATGTAGGTGTTGATCCTTGTGTGCAAATCATTACAGATAATGCACCTGTTTGCAAGGTTGTTGGCATAATTGTGGAAGTTAAATATCCACAAGTATTTTGGACACCTTGCATTGTCCATTCCTTGAATTTAGCACTTAAATCTATTGCTTCTGATGTGCCTTGGATTGGAAGTGTTATTGAGGATGCACGACATATTAGCAACGTTGTACAAAATTGTACAAATGCCCTCACAATATACAAGGAATACACCCATCTATCATTATTGAAGATTGTAGATACACGATTTGCCTCTTCATTCATCATGTTGAAGAGGTTGAGGGAGGTCAAGACCGCTCTTGGGGCCATGGTTATTTCAGATTTTTGGTCTTTTTGGAGAAAGATAGATCAAGTTGCCTCAAACAGAGTCAAGGACACAATGTTAGATGACGCTTGCTAGGAGAGGGTAGATCTCACTATTAAGATCATGGACCTTATCATTGCTTTGCTACGATTTGCGGATACAGACCAACGCATCCTAGGAGAGGTTTATGAGGGATGGGATTCCATGATTCAGTCCGTGAGGACCATTATTTTACAAAGTGAGTGCCCTGAGTATGAGACATCATCAGAAGCCTTCTTCACCACCATACAAGATATTCTTGTCAACAAATGGGACAAGAATTGCACACCTTTGCATTGTTTGGCTCAATCATTGAACCCAAAATACTACAAACATGAGTGGCTGAACGGTGGACCTTCCCGCAGATTCCATCCTCACATGGATAGTGAAATTTCACAGGGGAGGAAGGATACATTGAGGCAGAATTTTCCCTTGATGAGGTGGAGGATGCCTTTGCAGAGTTTTCCACTGGCACTAATCGAATTGCAAGATATGATGTGATTAAAGATAAGGGCTCATCTCTCAAGTGACTTCAACCTCTTGTTGCGAGAGGAATTGGAGCACATATGGGAACTTGTATGGTGTCAAGAAAAACAGGCTTGAGCAGTCCAGGGAAGAGACAATGGTGTATGTGCACACCAACCTTCGCCTTATTTACAGGCAAAGGGATGAGTAGTTGAAGGGAAACACAAAGATGTGGGATGTATTTCCTGATGATATGGGTTTGGACAACAATGTTTACTTGGCATTTGCCAACTTGGATCTTAATGAGCCAGTGCTAGAGCTTGTCACTTTTGATGATGGTGATATTGTTGAAGGGTCATCCTCCATACCAACAGATGTAGATATTCCATTGTATACAAAGGACGAGGATGCAGCAAACGAGAGCAATGGTGACCATGATGGACACATTCACCTAAGAAGCCATAAGGAGTTGGCTAGGTCATTAAGGACAGTGACCTAAATAACCATAAAGGACTTTGGCTAGTTGAATGGTCCAAGGGCAGATTCTCTCTTGAGAAGCTAGAAGGACTTGGTTGTTGAAATTTTGATGTTTTATGTTGAGAAAATTACTTATTCCAAAAAGTTCTTTCTGCAAAAATATTAGTTAAGCAATTGTAGATAGAACATAAACCAAATACACAATAGAAGACAACCAAGAACAAAATAAGACACAAAGAATTTAGGTCCAATGACTAAGAACAAAACCCACAAGGGGAAAACCCAAACAGATTTTTCTTCTATTAGATATCAATTATTCAGCGAAGATAAAGAGTACAATGAGAGATCAAGAGAATGAGTAAGTTCACCCAAATCTAAACAAGTTGTAGCATGAAAATCACTAGTAGCAGTAGCAGATGCAAACACTGGATCAACCTTGGCTCACCAAGTTCTGCTCTTACTCTCTAAGTCTCCCTCTCACAATCTTCTTCAAGTCTCTCCAACTCTCTCTCAAGATCGAATTCTTCTTTCACAGTGCACAAGTGGTGGTGATCAAGAGAGAAGACATGAGACACATATATAGGAGCAACGAATTATGTCATAAAGGAGGAGCAATACGTATGCCTTGAGGAAGAGTAACATATGCCATTTAGGGGAGTGTAACTCATGCCATTTAAGAGAGAAATGCATGCCTTAGTAACTGTTAATTTTAGGTAACAATGGTATGTTCTATGCTTATGAGAAATTTACTTCAATTTCTTTATTAGCCCAATATCAATATCCAGTTTAGCAATCACATCAGCATGATAGTAAAATGCAGATAGAACATAAACATAAACAATAGAAGACAAGCCAAGATAAGAGGA
The DNA here is from genome assembly GCA_000404065.3 of Pinus taeda. Classification (NCBI taxonomy): domain Eukaryota; kingdom Viridiplantae; phylum Streptophyta; class Pinopsida; order Pinales; family Pinaceae; genus Pinus; species Pinus taeda. The sequence continues at coordinate 60,495 of APFE031372594.1, forward strand.
CACAAGATGTGGCACTAGCCAAGGACAAACCCCAATGTGGGGAAACCCTTGATCGATTCTTCTTATATTCTTCAATAGTTCAACAGAAAGAGAGATAGTACAAATTTACAAATCTGAACATTTATGACAGTAGCAGAAAATCCCTAACCAGAAAAGTCAACGTTGGTCAAACAGGGCAAAATTCTTCCTCTAAACAACTCGGTCAAACCTAGTCAACTTCGACCTCCAACAGCAAGCCCAATCAGCCCAAAACAGTCTGAAAAGGTCCAATCAAGGGCTGGTCAACGAAAGTCAAACTGCAGCCAGCCCTAGGGCAGTCAATGCTGGTTAAATGGGAGGTCAAATCACCTCGATTTCAGTGCCCATATCTGTGGCCTACCAAGGAGAAGGTCCTCACCCAAATCCACAATCAAGAGGAGGTCAACGCAACCCAAGAAACGGCCTCTACAATTCGGTCAAACTGGTCAACGCAGTCAAACAAAAAATGTCCTCCTTCCTTCGCACGTGTGAGAGATAGCTGCCAGATTTGTGTACCCAATCAAGTGAGGAGAGAGAGATGTGAGGAGATGAGATGATGATAAAATGACTTGAGGTCTCCTCCTTTTATATGCAACATTGACGATGAGCTGGGGGTTTGAATGCTTGTTTTGCTTGTTGGCCGACCTTGACAATTTGTCCATAATATAAATAAATTCATATCTTCATTTTTAAATGTCAGAATCAGATGATCTTTAGATCAATCCTACACCTCTCAGAGAGAGGAATCCAAGAAAAATATCAGCCGTCATAAATAAGATGACCCATGTGGCGTTCGGCCCTAGTTGCCAATGTTAATAGTAATTATGCCATTAAGGAGAGGTACACATACCTTAGTAACTTATAAAGTTATGTCATTAAGAGAGGTACGCATGTCTTAGTTAAGGAGAGTGTAACATATGCATTGAAGAGAGCGTGAGAGGAATCTTTTATGACACACCTTTAATGAGTGACAGAGGAATATGCCATGTCTTTATTGAGTGCTTAAGAGAGAGTGTAATGTATCATTAAGAGAGAGAGAGAGAGAGAGTTACGCAATGCTATGTGAGACATTAAGGAGAGAGGTGCGACGTGATTGAGGTGATGAAGGTAAGGTGACTTGTAATTCCTTTTAATAATAATATCATAATATCATAAAAGATAATAATAATAATATTAATAATATTGATGATTAAGTCGAGATTGAACTATTAAGATTGATTAATGATAAATTAAGTGATTTTCCAACAACTATACTTGGTTACCAATTGATGTATGATGATTCACTATTTTTGGAAAGTCATACATGAAGTGTTAGACATGACTTTCTATTCTTAGAAAGTCACTCCAAAATTGTCATAAATGAGATTTTAATTAAGGAGATTCTTCCCTGAGCTGCCAATTTTTAATATTGGCTGCCAAAAGGCCTTCATTGGGTCATAATGGGAATTTGACCAGAGGAGATTGATGAATTTGCCTAAGGAGCCATAAAGGGTTTTGGCCATAAATAAACAACTCTAGATACTCACATTGCCCACTCCAGGATAGAGTTATCTATAGACATACATCAACATAGCAAGCTGATGAACTTTTATAATGGAGGAGAAATTTCAGCTAAGGGGAAATCTGTTGTAGCCAAGGAGAATCCCTCCCTCGTTAAGAAAGAGTGTTGATTTTTGTGTAGCGTCAGGAGGTACTCCTGCATGCCAAGAGGCCTCCTACGTCGGCCTAAAAGATTTATGAAAATAAAAAATTAAAATTCAATTTTTTTTGGACTTCGTGTATGCTCAAAAAGGACAAGTCAGCCCAGCTCATGAAGGAACATGTCCCTTGGGGTAAATGGGCTCTTTCGACTTGTATTTATATATATATGATGTGACACTTCATTTGATCACTCACTCATCATCATCTCTCTTCTATAACAGCCACACAAGGGAGCAGATAGAGGATGAATTTGACTTAAGTTTGGACTTGGATTTTTTGGCACAGATTTCTAGACAATTTGGAATTGTAGACCTTGTTGAAAAATACTTTCTCCTAGAAGAAGAGCTGTTGGGTTTTCTCCGAAGTTTGGTTTTCCCAAGGAAAATTTGTTGTCTCTATTGTGCATGGCTGTCTCTTTATGATCTTTATTGTTTCTGTTTTATTTACTGTTGGAATGTTCTGTGTATAATTGCTCAATGACAACAACAGCATTAGCTAAACCATTTGAAGGTCATTAGGTAGTAATTACCAAATCAGAAGATTGGTTTCTGCTAAGTATCTTGTAGAAAAAAATCAACAAAACCCCCGACTTACCTGTGTCTATAGAAGAGGCATGCGTAGGCACCTAAAGGTTATAGTGGAAGCGATTCAAATCAACCCCATGTAACGTGAGTATGAGACCAGCCCAGCTCCTGATTCCTCTAGTCACAATATAAAAAATAAAAAACCCCCCTGACTTACCCGTTTCTATAGAAGGGGCATGCATAGGCACCTAGAGGTTATAGTGGCAGCGATTGAAATCAAACCCATGTAACGTGAGTATGAGACCAGCCCAGTTGCTGATTCCTCTAGTCACAATATAAAAATAAAAAAGAAGGCTTAATTCTAATAAAATACACTCCCTCAGATTGGGTGCTATCAGGCAGCTCAAATACCTCCACCATGTGGCAGGCAGATGCATGAACCATGTTCCCTCAACCCTAGCACCACATTACCAGGCTGGTACTGGGGCAGTACAGATGAATTCATGGTTTAAAGTGAGGCTTCACGTGGTGACGCTGCGAATTATTGCAAACGAAGGGACTGCAATTTCTTTCTTAATGAGAATGCTGGCAGTAGAATGCTTTTAAGGAAGGTCAAGATAGACCAGCAGCCTCAGTTGGCCATGAACTGTGTCTCCCCAAGCTTCAATTCCCTCAAGTGCTGAGCTGGTTTCGGTGAGTTTACTCTGCTCAGTGATGTGTGTATTTTACTAATTGGGTGTACTATATTTCATTTTACTTTTTTATGGTCATTGGTGGTTTTTGTTAGAGGCTTCCCAGGTGCAATAGACAGATTTGAATGGATCAGCCCTGCCCCCTTCCTGTCCTTGGGGTTATCTCTGCTGACTTCCTTACTGGAAGACGGTTATTGCCACCATCCTGGCTTTCACTAATTTCAATTCCTCTGCTGCTGGTTTTAGCCACCCCTAGCTTTACCAGGACTTCAGTTTTACCCTAGTAAAGGTGGTGCTCTTCTCCTCCCTAGGGTTCAAAGTTGAGGCACTAGGAGTTGCAAGTCCCTTTCCTCTCTCAGTCTGGTTTCTAAATTTCAAACAGCTTGCCCCCTATCCTGGTTCCAAGATATGACCGTGGTCTTATTTTCCTGGTTTCATCTCTTGGATAGTGGTTTTCTAGTGACACACTTGTGAGTGGCTCTCTCTAGTCTCCCTCACAGCCCCATATGATGTCTGGTACACTTCCTTGCCACTGCATACAGACACAGGAACGCCCGCAATCGCTGCCCAGTTGCCCCCATTTATCCTCCTCTGGGCAGAGACTAAAAGGGAAATTGAGGACATGGAAAAGAAATTAACAACAGCAGCTCTCCTAGGGAGCAGGTGGAGGCCAAATTCAAACAGTGGAATTATGTCCCTGGTTTCTCTCGAACCAGGGGACACTAAAATTACCAAATTACAAAAGCCCTATTGGCTCAACAAGTCCTTCATTGCTCAAATAGTAGAGAAACCATGGGACACTAAAATTGCCAAACATACAAAGCTCTATTGACTCAACAAGTCCTTCATTGCTCAAATAGTTGAGGAGCATGGTAACCCTCATTCTGCCATTTCAGACAAGCTTCATTGCCTGGAACAAAAGTTTCACATGATGTGTAAATAAGTCTTCACTCTGGAATTTTCTGAGGTTTCTCCAGTAGACCCCCAGTGTCCCCCATGGAACATTCTGATCCAACCCATATGTATCAAGCTTCTCCATCCAATCCCATTTTGGTGGCAGAGAGACTGTACAGCAGAACAGTGGGAAAGCAGAACCACAACAGGGAAGTGATCCCCAGGCATAGTCTCTTCAAACTCAGAAATACTACTGCTGGGAAAGGGCAGCAGCCCCCTTCCATCACTGGTTTTTGGTCAGCTTTTCTTTATGATAGAATAGAAAGACAGTAATTTCAGTTTTCTGTCAACATCAACTATGTTTATCTTATTGACAGAACATATGTTTCGATATGCGGCCAGCCCTGTGGTCCTGGTTTCCCCAGTGGCAGGCCATAGGTGACGCTGAATGTACACCTTTCAGTACTATTCAATACTGAAGTTAGCTAGCTTACCCAAGAAAAAGTACAATTTATAATTTATTAATAAAAAATTACATTTTAATAGAAGAATGTAGATTATTTGGATGAATTTAAGGCTATAGATTAAAATAAATGTGAGAAGTGGTTTTGTAATAAAAATCAAAATAACAATTAAAATGTTGCTTATGCATATTAACATTTTTAAAGCAGGCCAACTCCATTAAGTGCTTGGTTCAAGCTTAATACATATATTCATACAATCTGGTCATTACAATATCTTTCTTTCAATGCATTCTATCCTGGTGATGAACCCAAATATGGTTTGAAACATCAATATTGAAAATTTGAATGATGATAATCACGAAGTATTTCTCTCAAACATATCCTACTGCAGAAATCTTAAATCTCAAATTCTCAATAGCTTAACAACTTGATTTGTAAGTCTGAAACAGTCATTACCTGAAATATACGCCTCCTTGTTTTTATGTCAGGTAGAGGAAATTCTATCTTACGATCTATTCTTCCAGGCCGCAGCAAAGCAGGATCTAGACTTTCAATACGGTTTGTTGCAAGGATAACCTTCACATCTCCTCTTGCATCAAACCCATCTAGCTGATTTAGCAATTCCAACATGGTTCGCTGAATTTCACGCTCGCCACCTGAATGTGCATCATATCTGCAAATAACAACCCAAGAAAAAAGATAATATGTGGTAAAAATTGCTAAATTGAGGTAATAGAGATGCAGGTAATGTAGGCAGATACCTTTTTGTTCCAACTGCATCAATTTCATCAATGAAAACAATTGAAGGAGAAAGGTCATCAGCAACCCGAAACAGCTCTCTGACTAACTTAGGACCATCCCCCAAATATTTTTGAATAAGCTCACTTCCAACAACACGCAAGAATGTTGCTGAAGTGGAGTTAGCCACAGCCTGCGCCAATTTACCACTCATTATGTTATATGTCAAATTTTAGAGAAGATATCAATCTTTATGTTTAAAATCTGTGTAAATTTCCATTTCAAGAATCCTTGTTTTTTCCTTTCCAGCTTCAATTTGTGAGTTAAGTAAATCAAAAACATAATCTCTACTTAGGGAAAAATCTACAGAACAATATCACACCGTTGGAGAATCCTTCCACACTAATCCTTCATAAAGAAAGGAACTCCAGATTTTAAGAATTTTTACAATTACTCAGATTTTGTAAGTATCAAGTTTAAAGTTTTCCTTCATCCTTTCCTTGCATCTTCAGGGAATAATTTGAACAATAAAAAATTATCTCTGAGTTCAAAATTTCAAGATAAAGTTATAAACCAGTTCCAAACATTTCATAAAACGTAGTTTATGTAGGTAGTGGACACAACATAAAAAGATGGATTGTAACTTGTAAGTGAAAAAGAGAGGTGACTCCCTCCCTCCTGTACAATAGAATACATTGTAAACCATAGATTGGTCAATAAAATATATTTTTTTATGTTACCAACTTACCACCTATAATGTTACTTTCTGGAAAAGTAGCCATTGGGAGAGAGCTTCACATAAACTAAATTGTCTATTTCAATTCATGAAAATAATGAATAATTACAACCCATTTAAATAAGACTTTTGGGATAGGACGGACCAATATAGGCCAAAGATAAGATGCCATCTAACGGGTGGTTTCACCTGATTGCATTAAAACATGCAACTAAACTAATGACTTATCTAATTAGATAAGTCTAAAAGGTGCAGGTGCACATGCAGTGCATATGAATTGAACATGGTTATTTGAAAATATGCACATGCATAATAACCTAAATAGACTTGACGCAAAGGCGTAAGTATGCAACAACCCACCTTAAGTGCAACTTGAGAGTAAGAGTAAAGCTAAACACCTAACATAAGTCCCAACAACAAGGCCGTATTAAGTGCCCATCTACAAAATGCTCATGGAAACCCCCCACAGGATTGACTTGGGGAAAACATGAGAATGATTCAAAAGAAGAGGCTTGGCATGCTAGCTGAATCTAGTACTTTTTTGTATAGTTAGCAAAATACATGCAGTGCATATGAATTGAACATGGTTATTTGAAAATATGCACATGCATAATAACCTAAATAGACTTGACGCAAAGGCGTAAGTATGCAACAACCCACCTTAAGTGCAACTTGAGAGTAAGAGTAAAGCTAAACACCTGACATAAGTCCCAACAATAAGGCCGTATTAAGTGCCCATCTACAAAATGCTCACGGAAACCCCCCACAGGATTGACTTGGGGAAAACATGAGAATGATTCAAAAGAAGAGTCTTGGCATGCTAGCTGAATCTAGTACTTGTGTATAGTTAGCAAAATACATGAACTGTAATTGTACCTATGAATGCCAATCCATTTTGCCATAGTGCATGGGTAGTTGGCTATTACAACCAGTGTTTTACGAACCGGCCGGGTCAGCACCAACCCGGCCGAGTTGGTCCGGGTCGATGGCCTGGGTAATGAAATGGCAGCCAAACCGGTTCGGTCGGCCGAGTCAGCAATGACTTGGCCGAGTCACTCAATGACTCGGCCGAGTCATTGCTGACTCGGTCGAAACGGCCGGGTCCGCATAAAAACGGCCGGGTCACGGGCAGGTTCAACCAGACGCAAACATAAAATATTTTAAGTGTTTTTTTGTGGATTTGAAATGGATTTTAGGGTTTTTGTGGACTCCAAACAGCAATGCAATAATGCTAATACATCTTTGG
>APFE031372594.1:70048-90140 GCA_000404065.3 Pinus taeda
GAGCCACTAGTTAAGGTGTTGCGCTTGGTGGATGGGGAAAAGTTGGCTATGGACTTCATTTATGAGGCTATGGATCAGACAAAGGAGCAAATAAAGGCTGTATACAAGGATAGAGTGGCAAAGTATGGGCCCATTTGGGTAATCATTGATGAGAGATGGAACAATCAACTCCATCGCCCAATACATGCAGCTGGGTATTTTTTGAACCCACGGTATCATTATAAAGCTAAGGAGTCAGGAGCTTTGAGGGGGGAGGTCAGAGATGGAATGATTGAATGCATTGAACGCATGATCCCGTTGGAGTCTGATAAGCTGGAGGTACACCGACAGGCCACAACCTTCAGCAATGCAACAGGTACCTTTGGGAAGAACCTAGCAAAGATTGCAAGAGAAGCAGATGAGCCAGGTAAACAAAAATTTCAATTTTCAAATTCTTAATAGTTTTACTTTTTTTTAAGTTTGTTAAATTGTTTATAATTTGAAAGTTAGATATAATTTGTAATTTTGTTGAGCTAACTCATTACACTCCTATGTGTTTTGCAACACAATGGTGGGAGGCCTTTGGTGGCCATGTTCCTGAATTGCAAAGGTTTGCAATTCGTATTTTGAATCAAACTTGCAGTGCAACTGGGTGTGAGCGAAATTGGTCTGTCTTTGAGAGGATTCACACAAAGAAGAGAAACCGTTTGGATCAAAAACGGTTAAATGATCTAGTTTATGTCCAATACAACCTTCGGCTCAGACGAAACCATTTGCTGAACAAAAGACCTGATTCAGATCCCATTGTGTTGGAAGACATTGATCCAACGTCAGATTGGGTAGTGGAGAGTTGTCCAACAGAGTTTGATCCTGATGAGGATCTTGGTTTAGATTTCGATTTGGAGACATCAGCTGAAGTTCAACATGTTCAGTTGAATGCAGATCCACCAACCTCAGTCTCACAGCCAGCAAGGACTCCAGCCTCCTCTTCTCAGCCTGAGCCACGACAGAAGCGCAGCCGCATAGCTACTCTATCTCAGCGTGCATCTACTGCAGTTGCACAGCCTGCTAGTGGTACCACATCTACAGTTGCAGTTGGAGATGATGATGATGATGAGGAGCCATGGGCAGGGGGCTCTGACTCTGATGATGATGATGATCCAGAGATTGATCGACATGATCTTGGCTCCTCTGGCAGTAGCTATAGCCAGTAGTACTTTTACTTTTGTTGTAGTATTGTAGAGGCCATTTCTAGCCTCCTTGGTTATGTGTTTTTTGTTTTGAGTCTTTGATCATGTATGACATTTGACTATGTATTGCCATTGGGTACCATTTTGATATAATGGATTGGTTCATGAGCCTACTTTGATCATATGTTGTCTTCCATCTATATTATAATGTTGTGTGTTTGGAAACATGAATGAAAATCTTTAAAATTATGTTTAAAATCTTCAAAATTATGTTTTTTTATCAAAAAACTAAATATTTAATGTATTTTCTACAACGACCGAGTCATTGAAAACGAGACGGCCGAGTCATTACCGTTTCGGAGTCGGAGTCGGAGTCATTGCTCGGCCGAGTCAGAGTCGGAGTCGGAGTCTTAAAACATTGGTTACAACTACCCAATCAAACTAGGAAGTAGTGCTTGGTATGAGGCTTACATTGTAGGAACATTAAACTCAAAATAAAGAATCACCCAAGGAACTATTGCACACCATCACCCCACAATGTTGAATTGGGTGAACTTAAAAAAGGCAATGGATGCTTGTATGATGGTAAAAGGAGGACACGAGATCATCACCCCACAACATTGAATTGGGTGAACTTAAATGATGGCAATGGATGCTTGTATGATGGTAAAAAGAGGACACGAGATTCAAGATGAAGAAAACACAAGCGCTGATAACCCAAGCAAGAAACACTGCGAATTGAAAGTGCCGTGACACTACAAAAAAAGGTTGTGTGGGTTCATGGATGCAAACTTTAGGTGACAGTCTAAAAATATTTGCACAAGTGGCTTGAATCCACTACTTAGACATGTCCAATTGGTTAGAGGAAAATGCACAAAAAATGTTATCAAAAGACAACATGTTAAATGGAGTTAGAGGAGGAAAGGGTTCAGTTAAATTTAGAGGTACACTAAATTTTGTGGGGGGGCCACAGGTACACTAAATGGCGTAGATTACACTTTATCTCATTGTTTTGACTTATGAAATTTTTTAATTTTCCTATAGTCAAAAATTGAAGTGATCTCAGCCATCCATTGAGATCTAATCTCAGCCATTCGTGGAGATGGTGGGCCCAAGTCGACTTCAAAGGAGGAAAAGGATGCAAACTAGGCTCATTATGCACTAGACAGCTTGTGTGTTTAGCTCAGCTGAGGTAAGGGTGTTCAATTCAGTGCCTATGGTTTTCAGATCACTGCATCTACAGCAAAAAGAGAAGTCGAACAGCCTCATAATTTTTCCAGCCAACATACATCTTCAGTCAAGCCGCATTCAGCTGTGCGTAGGGGCCATACGGCCTTGTACTATTCTCTACAGTGTGCATTCAAGCAGACAGAGTAGGAGAGACGGTCGCATATCAATTGTGTTGAGGGATTTGCCGAGTGAAGGGAAGTCTTCCCTCGTATCTTTTCTGAATATTTCATTGAGCATAAGAAGAACACACAAGTTGGTGGCTTTTCCCGAGTTGGAGTTTCATGCGTAAATTTTTGGTGTATTGTTTTTATGGTGTGCTTATGTTTTCAAGTTTGTTTTTTCCGCTATAATATTCAATTAGGAAACTCATTATATTTGACGAATGATTTTTAAAAGTTCAAATTCAGCTCTTTCATTTTCAGAAATTTCATTAAATTAGTTGTTGTGTTTTAAAACTAACATGGATAATCAGAGCTCAGCCTAGACCAAAAAACGTGTTTACCTCTTCAGGAGCAGGCTAAAGGCACGGAGAAGGTCACAGTTCAGTTCAGAGGTTGCGCTAGGGTTTATGGCAGTGTGACCTGGGGTTTTCCAGAAGTTGACTTGCACTAGGGTTTTCTTGAAGCTGCTCTGCGCAAGGGTTTCTGGGCAGATCGAACTACAGTATGCCATATTTGGGGCTGAGATTTGAGGATTGCCTTGATGGGGCCTCAAACTTTTCTTCTTGGAGGGAGAGGATTGGTGTAGTGTTGGAGGAGCGAGTTTAGGTCTTTGTGGACAGTCCACCAGCCCAACTAGCAAACCCACAGCAATTGGTTCAGCACAATAAGAAAGATGCAAAGGCCAGGAAAATTATCCTTGAAGGAATCAAGGATCACATCATACCTCACCTATCTGGTAAGAAGACAGCTAAGGCCAGCACAATAAGAAAGATGCAAAGGCCAGGAAAATTATCCTTGAAGGAATCAAGGATCACATCATACCTCACCTATCTGGTAAGAAGACAGCTAAGGCCAACACAATAAGAAAGATGCAAAGGCCAGGAAAATTATCCTTGAAGGAATCAAGGATCACATCATACCTCACCTATCTGGTAAGAAGACAGCTAAGGTTATGTGAATAGTCATCATAGGACTGTACCAGGGTTAGAGTGAGGCCAGGAAACTAGTACTTAGAGACAAACTCAGGAACATCAAGATGGCCAAGTCTAAGTCAGAGGTCTCATATCTCACCAGGTTCACCCAAGTCAGGGATGAGCTAGCTGAAGTTGGGGAGACAATCTCAAACAAAGACCTCGTTAGTTTTGCATTGTTGGGTTTTTCCAAGTCATGACAAAACTTTACTGATGCTATCAATGGAAGAGAAAACCTACCAGGATGGGAGAGGTTGTGGAGTGATTGCGTCCAAGAGGAGATCCGAACATAGGCTAAAGTTGGGTCTCACACAAAGACAGAGGAAGAGAACTTTTGTTAGTTTTTGTAGCATTGGATGGTGTTCTAGTCTCAAACTTTGTGGAGAGGCTAAAACACATGAGATCTCTAGAACCCAGAAATTGTTTCTGGAAATTCCACCTAGGGACAGCTCAACTAAATTGATTGATCGATAATTAAAAAATGTCTAAGTCTAACTTAGGGAAATCATTTAATTAATGGGAATTAATTGAGAAAGGTGAGAGCCAAGTTTCCTCAGTAAGGCTGCGCTGGGACTGCATAAGGCAACTTCATAGGCAAAGTTTGATTTAGCTGGAGTGAGGATCGATTCAGTTGTTGGAGGTCGGGAGAATTTCTGGAGGGGCTAGCGAGTCATTCTCAGAGGTTGAGTTGGGCAAGATGACTTGATCAGAGCAACTTCCAGGCAGTGCGTGTGAGGGCCTACACAGCATTTGCACAGAACGCTGATGCAAGGGTTCAAGCAACCCAGCTTGTACCAATATTTGGAGTTGGATCAGTGCCGGGTGGGCCAATCCAGTCATACTCAAAATTTCACAATTGCATAATAATATGGTTTCGTCTTCTTCTTTGGAGAACTGCCTACCCCGTAATTTTTTAAGTTGTCACTCAGAATAACGCTCTTCTCTCAAAATATCTTCCTTAAGTCAAGTGTCCATCTCATCATGTTTACAAATCGTAACATTAACACAGACTCCACGAATCTCATAGCAACTGGGAATATTTGATATGCTCCCCCTAGATATATGTTATCTCTGATTTTCTTTAAAAACATCATCTCTAAGGCTTAGACTACTCTCCCCTTGAGAGTATCACTTCTACATGATTACTGCTCTAATATAAACCCTAACTAGATTCTTCTTTGTTCATGACTTTATTTCGTTGAACAACTCCCCATAAAGTCATGTTGACCTCAATTTTTCATTGGAGTTACATGTTGCTCATTCCTTTTTTCCAAACTTTCATGGGCTAACTCCCCATAAAGTCATGTTGACTTCAATTTTTCATTGGAGTTACATGTTGCTCATTCTTTTTTTTCCAAACTTTCATGGGCTACCTTCTGATTTGTGCATTGCCTCCCAACTTCTTGGTTAATTTGCTTTGAATGACCTCCTCCATTTGTCTGGACTGCTTTAAAGGACCAGATAACTTGCACTCTTTAGCTAGATGGCCAAGATTGTCACATTTATAGCATCTTATGTGACTTAGAAAGGGAGGAAGAAGTTTGTACCTTCTCATGTTGTTATCCACATATGGCCTTTTGCTTTACATACATTGCATTCATACTCGTATTTGCATAAGATTTGCAATCAACAGCCTTGTGGCCAAAAATATTGCATGAATAACATCATATCACATTTATAACCATAGAATGAACTTGTGTACCTGATGGTTGATGATCTTCTCGTAGGGCACAATCCTCCTTGATTGCTTGCTTGAGATATCTTCCATTTATGCTACATCATTTGCTTATGAACCTTGATTTGACTGCTCCTACAATCAACTATAACATGCCTGAGGTTATGGCAAGAGAAGCACTTGACATCTTCCATTAAAGGAGCAAAGGATCTCCTTGAAGAAAGTAGTTTTCTTTGTTGTTGATTTTGTTGCCTGCCTTGATTTCTGATCATGCAATTGCTAACTTCTCCTACAGGCCTTATGGGTGTTGCTTTATTATCACATATGATTGCCTTTGAGCTAAATCTACCCTTTTCTATCTCATTTATCATGGGGACAACCTCTTTCTCTAACTTTTCACATCGTCTGCTCTTTTCTTCTAGTTGTTTGCTCTTTTATTTGGGTCTTCAATGGTCTAGCTTCTGCGGTCTTCAGATGAAATTTAGTAGCTCAACTGTCGAAATCTTCTAGCTTCTGCGGCCTTCGGATCTTCGGATCTCCTGATCTTCTGCGATCTTCAATGGTCTAGCTTTTGCAGTCTTCGGATCTTCTGATCTTTTGCGGTCTTCAATGGTCTAGCTTTTGCAGTCTTCGGATCTTCTGATCTTCTGCGGTCTTCGAATCATCTGATATTCTATCGGAACTTCTAGCTTGTGCGGTCTTCGGATCCTCGGATCTTCTGATCTTCTGCGATTAGGTATCTTCTACTCCAGATGGCTCCCAGCTTCACGAAAATAGTTGTTGGCTCAGTTCTGTCCGCTTCTAAGGGGCAAGCTCCTGCCCACATCGTCAGTGAAACCCCAGCTCCCACTATCCAGGTGGTCCAGGCCTCACTCGATGAGGCTCTGAAGTTTTCTGAAAGTGCCCTAATCTGTCGATTCAATGGTTTTTGGCCACTGCTGACAGCTCTCCACAATTGGATCTCGGAGGTACGGAAGCCTGTCATTTCTAATACAATTAATATCTACCCATGTTCTAGGGGTTTCTTTATAGTAGATTTTGAAAACCCTGAAAGCAAACAATGCATTCTAGATTTTGGCCCTTGGTTTTGGAAAAACTCGAGCCTATTCATGAAGCCATGGAACCCATCATTCAATCCCTCAACAACAGTCATAACCTCAGCACCAGTTTGGGTGAGATTGCTAAACCTACCCTTGCATCTCTGGAATTTCTCCTCGCTAAAAGCCATTGGAAATGCAATTGGGAAATTTTACTGCAGATGCCCAGAAACAGAGGAATATGCCAGAGCCACCTATGCACGCATCTGTGTGGAAATGGACTTCAGCGTCCGATTCCCATCTAAAATAAACCTAACAAGTAAAGACTATGTGTGGAACCAAAAACTCGATTATGAAAGTGTCCTCTTCAGATGTCGATCCCGCCTTGAGACAGGTCATCTAGCCAAAAATTGCCCAAAAGCCTCCTAGAAAAATATGCTAGAACAAATCACCACAGATCTACATGGTGGGAAGGAGCACAAAAAGAACACTACACTGTCATCAAAGAAGAATACTCTTCATCTGTCTTCCACATTTGATAATTGGCAAGTTTCAATCTGAGAGGCCTTTTTCTTCTTCTTTTTCTTCACTTTTTCTCCATTGTTGCTATTGTTATCTCCTTCATGCATGGCCTACAACCTATCCCATATTTCTTTTGGGGATTTGAGATTTATTACTGTCTCAATGTCCACATTGGGAAGTTTGTTGAAAATTGCACATTTAGCCTGGGCATTACACTATTGTTCTTGTTTTTGAGGGGGGGAAGGGGGGGTGTTTACTATATCCATTGCATACTAGCTTCCAAACGTCAAATCCACAACATATCAATTCAAAAATTTACCTTCTCTCCATTCTTGAAAGTTTGCAACACTGAGCACAAGAACACTTCAATGATCCATGATTCAACCAAGTCTACCTTCCAACAGTTAACATGCACTTGAAGGAACTTGCTCCGATACCAATTGTGAAAACTTGACTATACTAAGAGGGGTAGTGAATCAATCTAGTGCATTCATGGTCATCAATTATCAATTTTTACTTTTATTTTCAATAGTTATCTAAACTATTAGATAAGTAGTAGTACATCACATGAACAGCAAATCTATCATATAAACATCATTAAATCACAGCATAATAATCAACACATAAGAGCAACATGTAGACACCACATATATAAGTGGAAACCCATAAAGGGAAAAACTACAAATTTTGTTGTTGTGATGTAAATGCAAGCACCCACTCCCTTTTTACATTAGCTTTTGTAGACACCCATCTATAAGAAGCATCAACCTCTCTTCTATTTTGCAAGCTACAACTTGTTGGAGGCACCCACTCCCAATTTGTACGTTAATTTTTGTAGGCTCCTACCTACAAGAGGATTCAAACTCGTTTTTCTTCTGCAAGCTACAACTTGCTAGAAGCACCCACTTCCACTTACACGTTCCAACCTGTTTTTTCCAGGCTACTACCTGAAAGGAGACACCAATCTCCTAATACATGAAAGTTTTAATATGTTGGCTTACCTGATCTTTAATTCTAAATACCTCCATCTCTTTGTCTTTGTTTTGCACTCTATCTCTGCCTCAACTTCCTCAATTCTGCTTCACATCTACTCCTATTATTAGAGGAAGATTGGGCTATTAAATATTAGATAAGGAAAATCTACTTCCACCGGAGGGACACAAGTTGCAAAAGAATGTGGCAATTTACCAAGAGAGAGTCATGAACATCAATAGAATGCACCCACTAACTTGTATAGCACAAGTTCACAATCCAAACTTCACTAGGAAAGTTGCCTTTGACATCATTGAAGCTGCAACTGAACTACTGGGAAAAACTACGCTCTCCCTACAATTATCCTACATCTACAGCAGATTTCACTTCTTATAAGTCCAAGATACAAGTCAAGTTGTCGAATCTGGCTCATATACCATGTTAGAATTCATGGAAGACTTTCACATAAGCAAAATCATCTATTTCAATTCATGAAAATAATGAATACATGCATCCCATATTAATAGCACTTTTGGGATAAGACAAGTAGGTATAGGAAAATAGTGGATATATGATCTGCTTGCAGATCTGAAAAATAAAAATAAACAGAGAAAACTACAGAACAGACTGTAGACACAAAGGCTAATTGATAAACAGCAGATCTGAAGATTAATAAAATAAACAGAAGTTACAGGTCAGCCTGTAGTCACAAAGATTGGAATACGCAGTACGCAGGTCTGCAAAACAATGTCACTATATTATTCAGAAAGAAGAGATAGCCCTGTTTTAAAAACAACGCCTTCATTCTCCTTATTATCAAAAAGATAAAAAGAAAACAAAACTGCGTAATTAGCTAAAACCCATATATTTTAGATATTTCCCTTTTTCAGATGTTTCCCTTTTTATTCTTGGATGTTTCCAAAACAGTTCGCTTTTTCTTGGTTGCCCAATCAGTGAGATGTTGCTGATTTTTCTGTCCTTTCTGGTTGCCCAATTCCTCCCTGTTTAGATCAGGAAGCGTCCCGGCTTCCTCCACCAACTGAGGGAAATTGCGTTGCAATGTTTCTGCATTGATCCATTTGGCCTGTGCTGGTGTGTGTCCTTTCCGACCAACCAAATAGGAGAAGTATGGTTGATGTCGTGTATCCCGTTTCTTGAAGTCCAGAATTGTATCTTTGAGCAGAGGAGGCTGAAAATCTGGAATATTATCAACCGGATGATGAATTGTAACAGATTCTTCAAGGAGAGGTGGTTCAAATAATTTGAGATTATTAACATTAAGAACATCGTGGATGCCAAGCTGGGAAGGCAAGTCCAAGCGATATGCATTTTCTCCAATGCGTTCCGGAACAGTATATGGGCCATATCTCAGAGGGTGCAGCTTATGATGCTGGCCCTTGAAGCGTTGCTTGTCCAACAAGAGCCACACACGATCTCCAGGTTGAAAAGACAAGTGTGTTCGCTGCTTGTCATGTCTCTGTTTGGCACGAGCTTGGGTTGCTTGCAAAGCAGCAGTTACTTGAGCTTGGCGTTGAGAAATGGAGTGGATAAAATGATGAGCTGATTTTTGTTCCTGTTGTTGATGTGCAGACCCAGAAGGGGTGATTGTCAATGGCATCTCAGAGGGTGCACTTGGTTGAAACCCAAAGCAAACCTCAAAAGGTGAGAAACCAGTTGAGGAGTGTGTTGCCCGATTGTAACTATGTTGAATGATGTGCAAATATGTATCCCGCTGTTTGTTTTTGGAGAAGTAGCTGCGAAGTGAGTGAACCAAAGTACGATTGACAACTTCGGTTTGTCCATCTGTTTGTGGGTGGAAAGCAGTGGAGAAACGAAGTTGGCAACCCAACAAAGACCAAAGAGTACGCCAAAAGGTACTGAGAAAGCGAGAATCACGATTTGAAATAATGCTACTTGGCAAACCAAAGTGTGGCCACACATGATGGAAGAAGAGATCCGCGGTTTGAGCAGCAGAAGTAGTCTTATGACAAGGAAGAAATATAGCCATCTTGGAGAAACGACATACCACTACCCAGATAGCATCATGTTTACGAAAAGTAGTAGGAAGGCCACTTAAAAAGTCCATGGAAATGGATTCCCAAGGACGAGAGGGAATTGGTGATCGCTGATACAAACCATGCTTACGATTTGAGGGCTTGCTTTGTGAACAAAGAGAACATGCACGAATGAATTTTTCCACTTGCTTTGGTAAAGCAGGCCAATAGAAGTGGCGTTGAAGATTGAGAATGGTCTTGGCGGTGCCAAAATGCCCTCCGCATGAAGATGCATGTGCTTCACGGATAAGAATGAGACGATCATCAGATTGTGGCACACATAGTTGGTTCAATTTATACAACCAATCATCACGAATGGTATAATCAAGAAATGGAGTTTGGTTGATGACTGTAGGGTGTTGCAAAGCTTCCCATATCTCACCAAAGACCGGATCTATTGCATACATCTCTTTCCAAGCATCATATGCAGCACAACGCACCTCTAAAATGTGTAGGACCTGAGCAGGCGGTCGACTTAACAAATCAGCGATCTTATTACTTGTCCCCTTCTTGTATTTAATCACCAGATGGAATTGTTGGATGTAAGAAGCCCATTTTAAATGGCGTTGCTCTTGAATCTTTCGTTGTGAGTTGATGAAGATTAGCGGATGATGATCTGTATGGAGGATGGTCTCTTTGCCAAGAATGTAATGGCGCCATTGCTTCAAAGCTTGCACTAAACTGTAGAATTCCTTGTCATAAGTGTTGTACATGAGCTTAGCATTCGCAAGTGCCTCAGAATGGTATGCCACAGGGTGGCCTCCCTGTTTAAGAACAGCTCCAATGGCGAATTGAGAGGCATCAATTTCTATCTCAAATGGTTGATTCATATCTGGCAAGCGAAGAACAGGAGTAGAGCATAAGGCACTCTTGAGTTGAGCAAAATGTTGCTCAGATTCGGCATCCCAAATAAACTTTGCTTGATGAGACAATTGGTGCAAAGGGCGAGCCAACTGCGAAAAATGAGAGACAAACTTTCTGTAGAAATTAATACCTCCCATGAAGCTCTTGAGGTCATGTGCAGAGGAAGGGGTTGGCCATTGCGCCAAGGCTTGTACACGAGAGGGATCTGGGCGAACCCCTTTGTTGTCAATAATAAATCCCAAATATTGAACTGATGTTTGTCCAAAATAGGATTTCTTTTCTTTGACCTGAAGATGGTCTTCCCAAGATTTGTTGAATACTAAAATGTCATCAAGGTCGATGACCACAAACTTACCCAAATGTGCCCTGAAAATATCATTAATGAATCTCATAAAGGTGGCCGGTGCGTTGGTCAGTCCAAATGGCATGACCAACCATTCAAATAGCCCAAACTTTGTTTTAAAAGCAGCTTTCCATGTGTCGGCTGCCTGCATGCGAACTTGATGGTAGCCTGCAGTTAAATCCATCTTTGTGAAGAAACAAGCCCCGTGTAAATGGTCCAACAAATCCTCAAGGCGGGGAAGGGGGTAGCGGTTTTTAACAGTGGCTTTATTAAGGGATCGATAGTCTGTCACAAGGCGCCATTTAGAAGTATCTTTTTTGGGAATAATAAAAGCTGGAGATGCACAGGGCGAGGATGACGGCTGAATATGACTGGGTGTCAACAATTCTTCAATTTGGCGTTCGATCTCAGTTGCCTCGAGAGGAGCAAGGCGATAAGATGGGGCATTGGGTAAGGAAGCGCCAGGAATAAGATCAATGTGGTGTTCAACAGAGCGTGCTGGAGGCAGCCCTGTGGGTTGGGTGAAGACATCTGGAAATTCATGGAGAAGAGGAGCCATTGAAGGAGGGACTGGATGGGTGAGGTTGTCTGGCTTGACAGGGAGAACCAAGCACAAAGAAACATCTTGGTTTAAATTGACTCTCATAATGGGAGCTTTGCCAATGGAAGGTTGGGTTGATGTGCTAGCTGAAGATGTGAGCACATAGGTGCGCCCATTGTGCTGCAAGTGGTATTGGTGATCTGTAGCATGATAAACAGCATGTCAAGCCTCTTGATAGGGAATTCCTAGCAATAAATCAGCACAATCGAGAGGAGAAACATCACATACCACAATATCTCGGAAAGGTCCAATAGCAAAGGTGACAGCACAACATTGTGAGATGGTAAGACGAGGACCGTCCTTTCTGACCCAACCAAGCTGATACGGGTGGGGGTGAGGAGTGGTGGGAAGGCACAGGCGTGCAACTAAGTCTTGTGACACAAGATTTTTTTGACTCCCATTGTCAAGAATAAGTGTGGCCAACTCATGTTTGATTTGACAATTATGGGTAAACAAAGGCGTAACAGAGGTGTTTGGTGCATTAGCAGTCATGAGGATGAGAGAGGGGTCCACTTCAGTTGGATTTTCGAGAGAAACAGTTGGAAGTGGGGTAGTGGCCTTTAGTTGTTCGACCTCTGTAAAAAGAGTTTTCTGGGGACGGAGATTTTTCAATACTCGACAATCTGCAGACGCATGTGAGTTGGTCTTGTGAAATGTACACCAAGGGGTGCGGTGAGGTGTGGGTGATGAGGCAGAGGCGACATTAGAAGAATCAAAGGAAGATGGACCATTTCCGGCTTGAGGATATCGGATTCTAGTACCCACTTTGCGTTCCACCGCCAGGGCCCGAATAAAGGCCTTATCTAATGAAGCACTATCAAACAACTCAACTTCACGACGAAGAAGCATTAGCAAACCAGAATTAAATTTGATAATTAGTACCTCGTCTGGATCGGATATATGGAGTTGAATGCGCAACTTGCAGAAGACATCAATGTAGGCTTGCACTGATTGATTGGGTAGTTGTCGAAGCTACAACCATTTGGCAAGGAGATTTTGTATATATCCTGGAGGATAGAAGCGTTCACGTAAGGCCTCGCAAAAGAGATTCCAAGATGTGATAGGCGTCGAGTTGGTCTCAGCTTGTTCTCCAAGTTCCACAACCAAGGACATATTCTCAAGATGAGTATCCCACCATGTTTGTGCTAGGCCTTCCAATTGTAGACTGGCGATTTGAAGTTTGATCTCCTCGGTCATTGTTGGACAAGTTCGAAAATAGTTGTAGAGGCTGCGGATCCAAGAATCAACAGTCTCACCATTCATTTGCCCTGAGAATTTGGGCAGTTGAAAGCATGCATCAAGCTGCATTGGCCCTGGAGGGCGTTGTTGTTGTTGCAGCGTAATTAGCTCTTGAAGAGCCCTAGCTAAATCATTCACTGGCGAGGCTGCCTGGGAGTGCTCTGGCTGCTCTGGACGCTCTTGACGGGGTGGCATGATTTTCATCCATTGAATGGCGTGAAATGTATGACCCCTAAAAAAAAAATTCTTCGAACAGGTGGATGTCTTCCAAGATCTTACGCTCTGATACCAATTGATCTACTTGCAGATCTGAAAAATAAAAATAAACAGAGAAAACTACAGAACAGACTGTAGACACAAAGGCTAATTGATAAACAGCAGATCTGAAGATTAACAAAATAAACAGAAGTTACAGGTCAGCTTGTAGTCACAAAGATTGGAATACGCAGTACGCAGGTCTGCAAAACAATGTCACTATATTATTCAGGAAGAAGAGATAGCCCTGTTTTAAAAACAACGCCCTCATTCTCCTTATTACCAAAAAGATAAAAAGAAAACAAAACTGCGTAATTAGCTAAAACCCATATATTTTAGATATTTCTCTTTTTCAGATGTTTCCCTTTTTATTCTTGGATGTTTCCAAAACAGTTCGCTTTTTCTTGGTTGCCCAATCAGTGAGATGTTGCTGATTTTTCTGTCCTTTCTGGTTGCCCAATATACCACCTAAGATGTACTTTCACCTAAGACTGTTAAAAACGGGTCACTAACATGATGAGACAAATCAATAAGGTGCACAATATTTGCACATGGTTATTTGAAAAACCACTACCTTAATATATATTTTTTAAGAATCAATACAAGCTCCTTTCAATTCCCACCAACTTTTGGGGCAAACTACACACCAGAACTTTCGAATACCAATTGAGCATATAGTAACTGCCCCTATATTTTTCAGTTCATATTTCATAGCAGGCATCATTACTAAAATCAAAATCTTAACTAGCATTGTAGAAAAGTTTCAAATATAACTGTAAATGACAATATATACCTTCGCGAGAAGAGTCTTTCCTGTTCCAGGTTCTCCATAAAGAATGACTCCCTTTGGAGGCTTTATACCAATATCTTCATATAATTCAGGATGGGTCAAAGGAAGCTCAACTGCTTCCTTAATCTCTTGAATTTGGGCATCTAAACCTCCAACGTCAGCATATGACTCCAAAGGTGCCTTCTCAACCTTCATCACTGATACCATTGGATCCACTTCATCTTGCAGAAGACCAACCACAGAGAGAACCTGCATATACAAATATCCAACACAGCATCACCATAATGGCCTCACTAAAGGTTTAAAAATGCCTTTTGTTTGTATAAACTTTGGAAAGAGAATATAAGGCCACTAAATTTTGCTTTTGTGATCAACTGAAATGCACGAAGAAAGTCAGCTTGCAAAATATCTAGTGTCAACTGTTAACGTTGTTTGAGAGAACACCAATTCAACGTAAGAAGTCACCATATTGACTTAAAGCTCGTTTTTTAAGATCTAGAGCAATGTTGCAAAGACCATTTCGGGAAGCATATCAGAAACTTATCAGAATTATCGGAAAATACTAGTACACATAAACTTGGACCTGGGAACTCAACAAAACAAAAATTTGGGAAAAATGGTAACCTGAAAAACTCACTCGAAGCAGAGATAATTGCAGCACTGCTCTCTAGGTCAACCAAAACGCTAGTTTTGGAAAAAACTGGCATGTGCACACTGAACTTATGGTGAAAAAATTAACCCGCATTTTTTTCCATTTAACCACTAATTATTTCCATCCACTGCTAGAAAACACAAAATTTCCAGTTAGATTACAATTTCTTTAATTTAACCTGTGATTTTTTGTATTTTAACTGTGATTTGTTGCATTTAACCTGTGATTATTTTTATTTAACTTGTAGCTATTTCCATTTAACATGCAGTCTTTTGATTCGACGCTTGAGAACACAGAATTTTCATTTAGCCTGCAATTTTTTTTAATATTCAATTAACCTCTAATTCGTTTCATGTCTACTGCAATTTATTCATTTAGCCTGTGAGAATTTTTGTATTCAACCAATGATTTGTTATACTTAAGAGGATTCCTTTTCATTTGACAAATAATTCTCTTTGATCCAGTTTTAAGGGCGCGGAATTCTTATTCAACCTACAATTTTGTTTCCATTTAACCAACAACTCTTTCCATTCAATGCTTGAAAACGGAAACGTATTCGGTTGACATGTCATTTCCTTGCATAAAACCTGTCATTCCTTCAATTCAACCCTTTTTATCCAGAATTTATTTCATCTAACTTGTACAATTTTTTCATTTGACATGCGATCCTGTTTATCCAGTTCCTGGAACAACAAATAAATAAAGAGGGAAAAGTAAAAACCTTATTGTGCATAAGGACGGCGCACCCCGGCTCGAGCTGATCTTTGTCGACAAAGGACAGAATGCCAACATAATACTCTGGCCCAACTGACGACGAAACGATGGCATGATTCTCATCTATCAATTCCTCGAGGTTTCCGACACTCATCGGGGAACCACGGAGGTCGTCGACCTTGGACCTGTCCTCCTCATTCTTGTCCTCCTGGGGTTTCAACCGTTCTTGATTGCTCACAAATTCTTCTTCCATCAACAAATAGTCCTTGATTCGTTCGAGTTTCAACAGCCTGAGCTTGCATTTTGTGAGAGGGGTGACAGTGGGAAGCCGTGCAGCAGCCTCCGGACCCTTCTGTTTACGCTGTTTTCTACCTACACGAGCAGGCGGAGCAGCCGGCTCGTATTTCTTTTCCTTCCGATCACCCGGCTTACGATCGCCTGGCGATCCACCCGGCTTGCCGAAGCCTCCTGAATGACCCTGTCCCATGGTTTTGCCCTTCCAGTGCGCGTTTGATTTCCCTGGCCCTTAAAAATGAACAAAAATGAACAAACCCAAATGAAATGAGAGGAGAGCATTTGATGTTATAAATTTATAGTTATTTTCCTGGTGTCGGTTTAAAAGGATTTGACGGCTCCATGGAAAGTAGAAAAGTTGCTTGTAATGTTACTATTCTTCTTTCACCTTTTCTCTTTTTGACACTGGAATGGCATGTTAAGGAAACTCATGGCTTCTTTTCTTTTTTTTAAGGGTGCGAGTATCCTATATTTATACGAAAAAGTGGTTGGTGCGATCTTTTCTAACCATGAAAATCGTAATTTATTACTCATTCAAAATTGAAATTCATTAATGATGGCATAGTTTAATTTATAGATGAAATAAAATTTTTATTAGGATCGGGTTTAATTTCAAGTAAGATTGTAATTTTTTTAATGCTTAAATAGATTCAGTTTTTTGAAAAAAAATTAAGACACTAGAACTCGAGTTTTTAAAGATCTTTGTTAGATTTTGGTTAAAATTAACAAGAAAAAAAATACCCTAAAAGTAAATTAACACAATTAATTATTATTATAAGTTAAAAATAAATTCAACAACTACAAGTTAGATATAACATCTACTTGTAATTTAGCAAGGGTTAAGATCTTTTTAAGCACATTAAGTGGGTCTTTATCCCTCGGCTGTTTACCCTCTTAGCGTTTGTTACAATGGGCTAATATATCACTTAGTGGGAACTAAACCCAAGTGGGGAGAAGAACAAATAGTTCACCCAACCATTTAAGCTATGAAAGTTAGAATTCAAAATCTGAAAGGACATGGGGTGGGATTTGGTACACTTATGTGTGTGTGAGTCATGAGATCATTTAATACTAGTATAGATCCATCTTAAGCATGGATCTAGCATGCATAAACAGGATTCAAATCTCTTCGGATGCAAACCTCTTTTAGAGTGCAAATTTTGAAAGAAAGAAAAAAAACCGCATCACTATATGTGTGTGTGTGTAATTTTTCATTGTTTAAATTGTATTTTTGAATGTTATATAAACTACATAGCTTAAACTTGTAAGTCCATAAAATCTTTGTTGGATTACATGGAAATTTGACAAAAACAATATACCTAAAAAATATCCAAAATGTAAAATAGTGAGAATGCTTCAAACATTTTAACCATAAAAACTTATTTTTTGCAATTTCTTTATATGATATATAAAATCTAAACAATATATAATATAATATATATATATATATATATGAAAAAAATAGAAGATCTCATGATTCGATGTGACCTAGGGCTTCTCGGCCCATATCAGGGGCATGCGCAGGTGGGATCCTCAGCTCTCCCTTCTATTTATTTCCACCTAGTTGGTGTCTAGCCTCTAGATGGAGATCGATCAGGTAGATTTCTTCGCATACCCATACAAAGGCAAGCAAATATGGACTCGGGTGGAGGTATTCAAATCCCCCCATCTCTTGCTCAATGTTTGATGAATCTAACATGTTTGTTGCATACTCCTAGTTTGATTACATGTATAACCTCCATGTCCTTGTCCCTCGTGAAGGGCCCATCCTTGAGCCTCTAGTTGACACCGCAGTGACTTCATTTCCTCCTCTTTATGCGTCCCTCCCCTCTCTCTCTGCTACTTAGACTTGTCCATCTCTCGACTCTCCCATTGTTGAAGTTTCCATTGTAGAATTGGTCGATGACTTATCCTCCTTCGTTCTCGCTCTAGTGGACCTTGTCACACTTCCTTGTTTCGTGTTGGTCACTCTCCCTTGCGTCCTCTCTCCTCCTATTGGATTCTTGAGCAATCAGTTGATATGGGAGATGCATTATGGAGGAGGGACATTTTCCAACCAAGGGTCATTTTTCCAGCTGGCAAGGAAAGAGCTAGCTAAGCACAACAACAAAAATGTGTGAATAGCACAAAGCTAAATAACCCAATTTAGTTTTGGGGGATGGGATTAAACTAAACAATATTTCTAGAATAGAGGAGATAGAAATAGTTACTTACTTCCCTGACAAGCGAATGGTGATAGCCATCATGAGAAATTGCATAATAAAAAAATTTGGCCCTATTCTGGGATATTCGCACCATTATTTAATACTAGCCAACAATTGGATGTTTTGGTTCCTGGATTCAAAGGAGGGTGGTGAAAATATCATTTAGTGTTGTCGGCACTAGGTCTCACGGGCTTTGTTTTTGAAGTGATGGTCAGTGTCACGCGGAATGAGTCGAGGTTGCGGACAAGATCGACCTTCCTAGTATCTACTGATATCTAGTGACAAGCAAGCCAATCATAAATTATCTTTCTCCAAATATGCAAGTAAAACAAAGGCAAACAAGTGTTTTTAGGCCTACCTTGGGTCCAATGCAAGTTTGTGGAAGCCTCGCTCCCTCGCTCCAAATGAGCTTCCTTGAAGTGTAATTCTGCAAACACAAACAAGCAAACCAAATTAAATAGCACCTGAAAAGCCAATATCATAAAGCATATTCATCATAATGATCAAGGAGATTATGAAACAAACCGCATAAGACAATTTGTTGAGAAAAATGAATCTGATTGTATTAATTCAAATGAAGAAGAACTTTACAACCTGTGCCTTGATGCTGTACAAGCTCCTCCCAGGGTACGACAAGAAGTCTCCTCTACTTTGACAAGTTTCACTCACTTCCCAATGAAACCAAAAGGTATGTGATCTCTCCTCTCAAGTTTAACTAGGAAGTCCCAATTCCATCAACATTTACCCTCAAAATGTTCAGCTTCTAACCTCTCTAGCAATGGACCCAATGCCTTAATTTATAGTGCAATGGAGGGAAGTTACTAGGTCCTCCTTCAAAGGGATAAAGCCCTCGTTCAAAGGGATAGCTCCTCCTATCAAGGGATTAGCTCCTTCTCTTTTGGGATGCATGAACCACTTTGGAGAGAACAATCCACATCAAAATCCTTCTAGAAACATCTAGAATTAACCCAAAAGTGAGTTTTTTAGGATAAACTTGCGCCTTTTTGACTTTCACAGGGGTACGCACCCACCCCTTTAGAGACAGAGCGTGTAGGTATGCAGGTATTATGAAAAAATGGTGCGGGTCCGCAGGTAACAGTAGGAGAAAGTGCGGAACCAGAGTAATATTGATTTTCAAAGTCTTTCTCTCTTTTGCAAAGCTTGACATGAAGAGTTAAGGTCTGAGACTTGCTTAGGAGGCTAGTATAGGTGATGATAGACCCATACTGACTGCAAATAATCATGGTGACGATATTTTTGTGTAACACTATATTTTCTATCTTTTTCTTGAGTTAGTTTCATAACATTTGGTATCAAAGCTTTGGATTCTAGGGTTTCGCTGCTCCAAACAGGTCATCGTGGAATTTTCGCTATAACTTTTTTTCTGTGACATTTCAGAAGCTAAAAACAAATCCCATTTGAGAAGACATCGTACTGAATATCGGGCCCAAATTTCAGATCTTTTTGTGCTATATTTGCGGAGATAAGATCTGAGGAAGTTAGTCTTTTTGCAGACTCCTGAATTACATTCCAAACAGGTGACCTGGGGAAAATTTTCATAAATTTCTCTCTGAGCATCGGATTGAAATTTCATAAGAAAGTATAGAAATAGGATGGACTTTAACTTCTTGTATATATCTTTCAGAGCCAAAGGTCGAAACAATGACTCATGGCACGTCGTACAAGTTCGCTCTACTGAACTAGTCTATAATCAGGTCACTGTGGGAGATTTCATATAACTCTTCCTTGGAGAATCCAATGTGGATCAGATTGGTGGCATTAGAAAGAGAACATAGAGGGCTACTGTAGATCACAATTTTAGAACTTGATGATTTGAATGTACAGAGATACATAAGAGGCAATATCGATCTCGTACAAAGTGAAAAAAGGTGTGTAGATTCTTTTAAATTTTTGCTTAAGATTGGTTTGTAAATTTATTTTGTAGGAATTCAATGAGCATAGTAGATCATTATTATTAGTAACTGATGCCTCGAGGAAATAAAATGCAAACACCTAGTAAGGAACCTGAAGGCTCTAGCATGACTCATGAAGAAGAGGAAGAAATGCCATATGATATATCAAAATTACAAGAACAAGTGCAACAAATGTCACTCTCAAAAAAGCTAACAGAAGCTAAGATAAATGGCGTGGAATCTAAGATAAAGGGCATGGAAGCTAAGATGGACAACTTGAAGATAGATTTGAAGATATATTTGAAGATAGACATGGAAGATTTGAAGACATATTTGAAGATAGACATGACAGATTTGACAAATTTTCTACAAGAAATACTTACTAATGGTGAAAAGGTAGTAAAGGAAACTCATGATGTGAACAAAAGAAAT
>APFE031372594.1:90160-133266 GCA_000404065.3 Pinus taeda
AAAAGGTATGTGATCTCTCCTCTCAAGTTTAACTAGGAAGTCCCAATTCCATCAGCATTTACCCTCGAAATGTTCAGCTTCTAACCCCCCTAGCAACTGAACCAATGCCTTAATTTATAGTGCAATGGAGGGAAGTTACTAGGTCCTCCTTCAAAGGGATAAATCCCTCCTTCAAAGGGATAGCTCCTCCTATCAAGGGATTAGCTCCTTCTCTTTTGGGATGCATGAACCAACTTGGAGCGAACAATCCCACGTCAAAATTCTTCTAGAAACATCTAGAATTAACCCAAAAGTGAGTTTTTTAGGATAAACTTGCGCCTTTTTTACTTTTACAGGGTACGCACCCACCCCTTTACAGACAGAGCGTGTAGGTACGCAGGTATTATGAACAAAGGGTGCAGGTATGTAAGTAAAAGTAGGAGAAAGTGCGGAACGAGAGTAATATTGATTTTCAATGTCTTTCTCTCTTTTGCAAAGCTTGACATGAAGAGCTAAGGTCTGAGACTTGCTTAGGAGGCTAGTATAAGTGATGATAGACCCATACTGACTGCAAATAATCATGGTGACAATATTTTTGTGTAACAGTCAGTCAATTTTGATGCCCACTCAGAGCGGCTTTCGATGACCACTATTTAGGTTTGCCTCTCGACCTCCATCTACAATTATGGTCGAATGAAGTCTTTAAAGAAATTGGAAACATCTTAGGGTTCTATTATGAAGCTGACACATCATACGGGAAATTGGATGCATGGGAATGGCTAGAATCTTGGTTGGGGTAAACCTAGGTGCAGAGCTTCCAGATACAATCTCCATTTCGGTGGGCACAAGAATTTGTAACAGCCCCAGGTTAAAAGCTCATGTAATAAAAGTTAATAAAGGTAAAATAAGACCATGAGCAAGGGACACTTATTCTAAGCTAAATGTTGGGCAAAATATCCTAGTGGGCATCACTTGTGTTTTATGGTTAAGGCAAATTGGCAAAGACAATGGCTAAGGCATTGGAAAGGCAAAATGGCATTAACTGGCATTTTATTAATGAAAATAATGGAAATTAGGAGAAAATGAAGGTGAAAGGTCACAAGTTGCATGTGAGGAGGAAAATAATGGAAAATTGAAAAAAATGGAGGCCTCATTCATAAAAAGGCTTATGAGGATCAGTTTGTAGCATTTGTCAATTTTAACCTTTTGTCAGTTCAGTTTTGGAATTAGCTTCAGAGAGGAGAAGAGCATCGAGAGGAGAAAGAAAGTAAGCAAGCAAAGAAGGACAAGGAATGCAAAGGAAGGTAAGGATCAAGTAGCTTCAGTAGGAATAATTGCAGGTAATAGATTGCATGTGTGATTTCCTGGTTGGTTTTGACATGCATGGTATGTGCATGTTGGTATATGGTTCTTTGTTATCGTTGGCATGGATTTTGCCGGGATTGACAGTGGATTTTAGCCTAGCCTTGCCATTTCCAGATATCCATGGTGTGATGGGATTGTTCTCAGTTTGAGCTTTAAATTTTCGGATGGTTTTGGAATCCGGGGTGAGGTGGTCTCAGGAAAATTCCCAAAGGCCTAGGAATCCCTTGACCAGTAATGGCAGGACACACGGTAAAGCCTGAGGGTGGAGACAAGAAAATTCCTCAAGGATGGTGAAGAAATTATGAGGCATCCAAGCTCGATTTGGTTTTATGATCTCGACATTGGTTTAGGTGTGATCGCGATATGGAAAGGGTGGAGGTGTTTTAACCTATGTATTCCCTTGCTTTTTCTTTGGAATATGGCATGGGGGTGATTGGCTAAAGAGAGACTTGGCTCAGCCAATCTATGGTCAGGTGGAACGTGGAAGTCCTGAACCCTGTCGGTAATTGTCTATGTTTAATAAAAGCTTAGTTTCTCTTGCTTTTGGTAAGGAAATGTATTGGTTATTATGTGGCTTTAATGGTTATTCCCTTATTGTTATTTATCTGGTTATATGTTGGTTATAAGCATTGTCATATGACAATTCTCATTCATGAATCTATTCATGTTTTTACTTGTATTTGAATAAATAATTAATGCAAGACCTAATTGATGATATGACAGCTAATGTGAGAAGGTGGAGACTCTTCTTGTTAAACCTTAGTTAAGTTTTCAGTCCCTTATATTCAGACTTGAATTCATGACCTGTAGGTTGCATATCTACCAAGTGTTTAACAAAATGTTAGTCCCAGTTGGGGATGTTCAGGTCAAGTCTTGGTTCCAATTTTGGTTTGTAAGCATTGTCTTCATGTCTTTTATGAGTTTGGAAGTTTCATGGATTTTTGGGCAGAGGCTTAGCCCCAGCCCTGGAAAGTAGCCTTAATTCTCATAGTCGCCGGCACAACACTAGCAAAAAAAGGCCACAATTGCACTGATGCAAGCCTATGGGAGCAACTGGGAACCCATAGTAGCATGGAGGCCTTCGCAAGGGAGCAACTTGAGCTCAAGGTCAGGGAAAAAGTGAATCGTCTCACGGGTTGGACACCTGGAGGGGTTGGGTTACTCCTGGAGGTCCTATGGCACCTGAGGGGAGTTAGTAAGGTCTTCATTTGTCAACTCCATTTCCTTAAGGTCACATAGGAGGTTGAGGCATATCACAATAACCCTCAACTCATGTTTACCTCGGGTAAGTTGGTGAAAGTGGGAGGAGGCGTTACAGGGTGGTACCAGAGCAGGTTACACTCTCTTTGGGTCATATTTGATAACACCTTGTTGTATCAGAGCATGGTTTTGCTCCCTTTAGGTAAGTTTCATGTTGTCAAGGTTATGGTTGTTACGCATGGGATCAGGGTATACAGTTGGCATGATCATGCATAATGTTGTTGTGATGTTATGTTATTGCATGGATATGTTTATGATTGTACATGTGCATGCTAATGTGGATTGATCTTGCAGATGAGATAAGCCTCCCATGAACATCACTCATGTATGGATTTGATTTTGGTATCTATTTGGTTTATTTGACATGGTATCCTTGCAGGAAGAAGAGAATTCAAGATGACAAGCAAAATAGTAAACTACAGTTCTTGTGGCTCCCCCTACAGATCAGTTGGGTAGCAAGGAGAAGGGTATTCTCCTAGTATAGCAGATACAATAAGAAGTTTGAGGGAAGAGATCAGAAGTTGCAAAGAAGACAATGACAGGTTGGTTAAGGCTAAGGAAAGACTTGCAATGGCTCAGGAGAAGCAGGTAGAGGTTAATGCAACAATCCTTCAGAGCTTGTCAGAGTTACAGAAACATGGACAACTGAGGATCAGTAAAGAGCAAGAAAAGAAAAGTAATGGAGCCTATGGTAGCAGGTCTTCGTCTGTATATAGGTTGGATAGAGGGGACACAGATAGAGGTGGCACATCATTGGATACACCTGACAGGATGATTGGTATCTATGGCATCATTCTAGCTCCTCATCCAAGAGACATCATTACAGTCATCACCGTCATCATCCTTATAGGAGGAGGGAGTATTTTTCCCAAGGAGTTCAAGAAGGTGAAGCCTCCTACATTTGATCGAGAGATGAAGAAGCTAGAATATGTAGAGGCATGGTTGTTAGGAATGAAGAAATTCTTCAACTTGCACAATTATTCGAGAACATGAAAGCTAAGATAGCCATTTTCAGTGTTAAAGGGAAGGCATATATCTAGTGGGAGGATGTGAAGAATGTCAATGGTGTTCGGGAAGAAGACTTGACTTGGGATGAGTTCGAGAAACTCTTCAAGAAGAAGTACTTGTCAAAGAGGTACTATAATGATCGAGCTAAGGAGTTTTATGAGCTACATATGGCTTCTATGATAGATGATGAGTACACTAGCAGATTATTGGAGTTGTTGAGGTATGTGCCATATCTCAAGGAGGAGAAGGCTAAGATCCAGAGATTCATAAGTGGATTTCTAGCAACATATAGAGACCGGATTGAGTTTTATGAGCCTAGATCATTAGAGGAAACCATCCATAAATTGAAGTATTGTTATGAGCAATCAAAGCGAAAAGCTAAGCCTAAACGTGAATTGAAAGGAAATGAGAAGGTCAAAGGAAAATGGCCACCGAAGAAGGGAAGACCTCAAGATGCAGGTGAGAAAGAAAATGTTGCTCCTTACAAGAAGTTAAGTACAGTTGAGAAGGGACATGTGTCGCAGCAGGCTAGAGGTGATAGTCGAGCACTGTTGCAGGATATGTGGCAAAGATCATTGTAAGAAGGATTGTCCATTGTACCAGGAAGGTAAGCCTCAGATCTATAGTGCTCAGGAGGTGTAAATAGTTGGGGATGTTGGTCATAGCATTCCTCGGATTTATGCAGTCATAGACGACATGCAAGCTGATCACCAGACATCTATCATTGAGATGGACAGTAAACTTTGTGATCAAGTTATTTCTATTTTGATTGATCCTGGATCTAACTATAGTTATGTTAATCCTGACCTGGTGGATAAGTTTGGCTTGAGAAAAGAAATGCATGCAGAGTCTTGGTTGGTGCAGTGGGCTACAGGTACGAAGAAGAGAGTTCATCATTGGGTAAGAAATTATGCATTTGAGTTGAATGGTATGCCTACAACAACACATTCGAATGTATTGTCATTGGGATCGTACAATATGCTTTTGGGTATGGATTGGTTGTATCTCCACAGGACCAAAGTAGATTGCTATGACAAGGCAATTGAGTGCCTAGATGATAATGGAGAGAAGAGAATATTGTAGGGGAAGAAGAAGCCTACATCAGTTAGGATGATCACAACTATGCAGGCTAAGCGCAGTTGTAGGATAGGGTGTGTGATGTTTGCAGTTCATATTTCCAGTGACAAGTGTAAGGATGTTGAGGATGTAAAAACCTTCAAGAGGTACCCTATATTGCAACAGTTTCAGGATGTGTTTCCAGCAGAGATTCCAGAGTTTTCTCCACATAGGGAAGTAGACATTTTTGTTGAGATGGTACCAGGCGCAACACCAACATCAAAGGTGCCTTATAGTATGAGCACTCCATAATTAGTAGAGTTAAAGTTGCAGCTGAAGGAAATGCTTGATAAGGGATCCTTTATACCAATTATATAACCTTGGGGTGCACCAGTATTGTTCGTGAAGAATAAGGATGGTACTCTTAGATTGTGTATTGATTACATGCATATAAACAAGGTGACGATCAAGAACAAGTATCTAGTGTCAAGGATTGACAACTTGTTTGATCAGTTGAAGGGAGCAATAGTGTTCTCAAAGATAGATCTGTGATCTGGATATCATCAGGTATGCATCAAAGAAGAGGACATCTACAAGATTGCCTTCGGGACCAGGTATGGGCATTATGAGTTTGTTGTAGTTCCATTCGGTTTGACTAATGCTCCAGCTACTTTTATGTGTTTGATGAATAGTGTGTTGCATCCTTATTTGGACAAGTTTTTTGTTGTATTCATTGATGACATCTTGATATATTCTAAGGATGAGGAAGAGCATGCCGAGCATTTAGCAACAGTGTTGAGATTGCTAAGAGAGCATCAGTGGTATGCTAAGCTTAGTACATGTCATTTATTTCAAACAGAAGTACTCTACTTGGGACATGTTCTTTCCAAGAATGGCATAGTAGTAGATCCAGAGAAGATAAAAGCTATCATGGAGTGGGAAGCTCCTAGAAATGTGGAGGAAGTCAAATCATTCATGGGCTTAGCAGGTTACTATAAGAGGTTCACCAGGAACTTCTCACGCATTGCATATCCTATTACATCATTGCAGAGGAAAGGTAAGAAGTTTGAATGGACAGAGGAGTGTGCAACCAGTTTTGAGCAGTTGTTGACAAATGCTCAAATGTTAAAGTTTGCAGATCTAGACAAAGAGTTTGTAGTATGTACAAATGCTTGCAAGTGAGGACTTTGTGGAGACTTGTTGCAGGAGGGACAAATGATATTCTATGAGTCCAAGAAACTAAATGAGTATGAGAAGAAGAACTACAATGGGTTGAGATATTTGTTTGACCAGCCGAATCTAAACACTAGGCAAGCCAGATGGTTTGTTATTCTTAGTGAGTTTGAATTTTAGATTAGGTACATTAAGGGAAAGGAGAACAAGGTTGCAGATTCTCTCAGCAGGAAAGTGCAGTCGAACCATGTTGCAACAGTGAGCTCATATGAGACAGATTTATAGGATCATATCTTAAAGGCAGGACAACAGGATGATAGGTACAGGGAGCTTATGCACAGGTTACAATAGGGTACATGTGGAATATCATCTTATAGCAGATGGCTTGGTGAGATTTAGGGACAAGATCTATGTGTCGAATGACAGTGAACTCAAGAAGCTTATCTTCAGGGAGTTTCATGTAAAACCATATTCAGGTTACCTAGGATATTAGAAGACGTTGACAATAGTTAAGAAGTTCTACTACTATCTGAATTCGAAAAAGGAAGTGGCAGAGTTCGTGGCGAGATGTTTGGACTGTCAATAGGTCAAAGTAGAATATAAGCATCCAGGTGTGTTGCTTCATCCTATTCCGATTCGAGAGTGAAATGGGAGGTAATTTCCATGGATTTCATTACAAGTCTTCCAAGGACATCAAGGCAACATGATTCTATAATGGTTATGGTAGACAGGTTGAGCAAGGTTGCTCACTCCATTTCAGTGAATACTACTTATTCAGGTAGTGAGGTAGCACAGGTCTTCATCAGGGAGATCGTGAGATTGCATGGTGTTCCAAAGAAGATTGTGTCGAACAAGGATGCCAAGTTCACTTCCAAGTTTTGGAAGGAGTTGTTTGCAGGATTGGGGACATATTGGACTTTAACACAACTTATCATCCACAAATAGATGGATAGACATAGAGGGTCAACAGGATATTGGAGGATATGTTGAGGATGTATGTCATGCATCGACGAAGGAGATGGGAGGAGTACCTTCCATTGGGTGAGTTTTCATACAACAATGGTTATTAGGAGTCACTAAGGATGAGTCTATTTGAGGCACTGTATGGGCGAAGTTGTAGCACTCCCATCAGTTGGAGTGATCTAGTAAATAGGGTGTTGATAAGACCAGACATGGAACAGGAAATGTAGGTTATAAAGAAGAATCTAAAGGCAACACATGATAGGCATAAAAGTTATGCAAACTAGCATAGGGCATTTAAGGAGTTTCAGGTTGGGGAGCATTTGTATTTGTGCATCAGGCCTAAGAAGTGCTCCTTGAGGATTGGATCATGTGCCAAATTGGCACCACGGTATTATGGGCCTTTTGAGATCCTTGAGAGGATTGGACTAGTGTCCTACAAACTTGCACTAACTTCGATTATGAAAGTCCACGATATTTTTCATGTTTCGTTGCTTAAAAGATATGTAAATGATCTAATGGATCAAAATAATGCTCAAAATTGAAAGTGTGTGATAGACCTCGAAACTTATACAATTGGATAGATCTCGGCAATCTAAATCCAACGCAACTCATTTCACTCAAATCTGAATCGGATGCTCCCAAAAACGCATTCTGATCGTTTTGGGAAACAAGTAAAAATTTTGGAAATTGAGTTGCAGGGATGCCGAGTCAGCAGTCCATATTGCTGACTAGACCATGACATCACAGAGTGATTGGATCATCATCAGCCAATGATTGGTTAACAAGTGGCATAATCTTAATGGTTCAAATTTGGTAATTTTTCATTGGTTAAGGTTTTGGTGAAGTGACCTAATGAGGGAGTGCCACATGGCCTCCTCATGGCAGCCAAAATTGGTTTGAGGGTCGAACAACACCCCATGATTCGAAACTAGGACCTCAAGCATACCTACCAAGGGCCAACACCAATGCGCCACGGGTTTGTTTCTTGTTTGATAATGCATTAGATTTAATTTAAGTTGGTGGTTGGAGCATTTTGGGGCCGGGTGGGGGTGTCGGGCTAAGCCCTAGTCCCTGGCCACCCTACACAAGGGCCTAGCCCAACCCCGAGGTTACGACGACAGCACATGCCCATATTCGGAGGCCAACAATGTAACCGAGCACAAATAAATCTCAGGAGCGCAAAGAAACAGGTATTAGCCCCAAGTCCTAAGGGGCCCCCATATGCCCAGAGCACATGACTAGCATCACAAAAGCAAAAGGGAGGCCAACCCAAGGGCGTATGCGCAACCATGGAACCAAGGGTGCACGCCATACTGGGGGCCAAACAACAACCCAAAACTTCACACCTTTCACGGTCATATGGTCTCCATGAGACCAGGATTTTCGAGACTGGGGGCTTAATGGCACCCTTAACGATCCTACAATTTCACCCGCCAAGCGGGAATTATGCCAGGTTTTGTGCGCCGGTTCCGCGTTTGGGTGCTCGAGCCAGGTTGTGGCTGGATTGTAGGATGGTTAGCTGCAAAATTTGGGAAAATGAAGAAACAAGCATAATTTTCTTAGTTTTTTACCAAATGAGAGGCATAAAGAACTAAAACATGGGTTTTTGACTATTATGGAGCTATTGGACCCAATGTTTCAACATTTTGAGCATTTTAAATTGGTGTAAACACATGTGTTTTGAGAATAATGAAAGAGGCTCTACATTGGAAGCTGGACCAGGAGATGTAGACCAAGAGAGGGGTGAACTCCTTTATCATGATTTTTGTTATGTGTTTTAGATGTGCTTAATTGTCTTTGTTTGGATGCAAAATTTGGTTTAATTTTACTTGTTTATGTGTTTAGTAAGCTGATCCTCTACCCAAAAGACATAAAAAAATTAACTTGCAAATTGTTTAAAAATCTTCAAGTTTTCACACACATATCATTTTGGTATCAGAGCACAAGGTTTTGTGAAGATTTGATTTGTTTGCAAGTTGTTTTTATGATGCTTACAAGGTTGCTCAAAAGAGGAGAAGGAGAATTGGTGGAGCCAATATCTCAAATTGTTTCAAGGAGAACAAACACTCCTGAAGCTTCAATAGTCATGGCACATGAAGAAGGTCCTGAAGAGATGTTTGAAGATGATAAGACCTTCAGAAAATCATTCTTTTAGATGTCAGAGATGGTTAAGGTTTTGTATGAGGAGAGGAATTCCATATTATTTGGAGAGAGCTCAAAATATCATGGAGAAAAAAGATACAAGCCTCTAAAAGGAAATGGAGGGAATGGTGACAAACCACCACCTTCACCTTCATCATCATCCTCATCTTCATCTTCAATCTCATCTTCTTCTACTGCCACTACCCTTTCAAAAACACCTCCAAATTCCCCTAGGGGTCATGGTAAAACTCCTTTCCTTAAGCTTGACATTAAGTTTGAATTTCCTATGTACAATGGAGAGGTAAATGCAGAAAGATTAGATAGTTGGATTCGTTAGATTGAAATGTGTTGCAGGATACATAGAATTGAAGATGATGAAACCAAGATTCATCTTGCTTCTCTTAGACTCCAAGGTGCAACACTAATTTGGTGGAAAGCCAAAACTCAAGAGGACATGGTAAGGTTTTATCCTCTTAGAATGATTTTGTAGTTGCAATAAGAAGGTGGTTTTATCCATTAGCATACATGCAAAAAGTTATGATGGATTGGCATAACTTTAAGCATGATAAAGGGAAATAATTGCAATCTTATACTTAAGAGTTTAGAAAAAGAGCTTTGATTTTGGGTATAGATTTGTCCTCACAAGATACTTTGCTCAACTATATTGGATGACTGCATAGTTATTTGAAACATTCCATTCTCATGTTTAACCCTGCAAAACTAGATGAAGTTTGTGTTCAGGCAACTCATTTGGAGGCAAGAGAGAAAAATGTTTTTGAAGAAACTAGTGAGAGTTATTTTGAGTCTAGAGAAAAAGAAAAAGGTAAGTTCAAAGGAAAGGGGAAGAATAATGTTACCATCAATATGGAGAAAGACAAAATCACATGTAAACATTGTTCCAAAGATGGAAATGATGGAGATCATTGCTGGAAACTTCATCTAGAAATGAGACCCAAAAACTTTAAGAACAAGGAGAAGGAGAAGGCCGCTGCAACTACACAACATGATTTAGGTTCAGATTCTGGAGATGAAACAAAGATCACAGCCATGGGATTCAAAGGTAAAGACTCTATTGCAAATACTAGTTCTTCAAGTAGTAACCTTAATGAAACTCAACATGAAAAGGAAAGAATAGAGCTTTTCCACATTATGGTCATTTCAAAACATACCAAGATAGACACCTTGTTTGATAGTGGTTCATAAGCAAATTTTATCTCATAAGACATTGTCAAGAAATTGAATATAGAAACTATTCCTCATCCTAAACCATATCCTTTAGGTTGGGTACTTGAGAATGCAAAATTGCAAGTGACCAAGAAATGCATACTTAGATTTGCAATTACTGCAAAATTCCTAGATGAGGTAGAGCTTGATGCAGTTCCAATTGATATATGTGGTATTGTTTTGGGAATCCCATATCTATATGATAAGAGAGTTATTTTTCATCGCCATGAGAACAAATATCATTTGTTCAAGAATAGGATTGAGTACATTGTTAGAACACACAACAAGAAGTTGAATGCATTTCTTGTAAATGCGGGACAAATGAAGAGGATTGTTAATGTTAGTCAGAACTTTGCATTGTTTTTTATCAAACATGAAGGTGTTGAGGAATCTAAATCCTTTCAAGGAATTCATTCAAGTTTGAAATCTGATTTCATTGATGTTTCTAATTCATGTGATAAGTTGTTTAAGGAGTCTAACATGTTGCCTTCTAAAAGAGGTAAACAAAAGTAAATTTGCAGCAGCATGCATCATTGATGAACATTAGTGTAAACAAGATGACGGTGTTAAAGAGTGCAAAAATCAAAGAGAAAATTCAAAAGCAATTTGACAAAGAGGACATTGGTTCCAAAACTTCTTCTTGTGGGTTTCATAATGTGTTGGATTTGAAAAGGGATGGTGCATGTGATGGCGATCACATTTGGTCAAGAGTCGAGCCAAGTGCAAGGCTAGACATGGTAAGCATCATCATGACGACAATGTTCAAGGTGAGAATAATTTGAGATTATTTAAGTTTCCTTTGATTGAAGACCAAGGAGGGAATGTGTTTATTCCTTCAAAGGCAGTTTGTTGTTCTGCATATTCTGGGAAATTGCAGCAAGATGTCATCTATGACAGCAAGACAAGGACTCCAAAATCACGGAAAAAGATGTATTTTCATGAAAAGCTCAAAATGTTAAATTCGAGCAAATTTCAGTGGATTAAGAGTGGAAGGGTGAGGGAGTTGTACCCTCATCTATTTGTTCATTGATAAAGAGATTTTGGTGGTCCAAAAGCTTCCAATGGGGAGGAATGATTTGGTGGATCAAAATAATGCTCAAAATTGAAAGTGTGCGACAAATCTTGAAACTTATACGATTAGATAGATCTCGACGATCTAAATCCAATGCAACTTGTTTCACTCAAATCCGACATCAGATGCTCCCAAAAAAGCATTCTGATCATTTTGGGAAACAACTAAAAATTTTGGAAATTGAGTTGGAGGGGTGCCCAGTCAGCAATCCGTACTGCTGACTGGACCATGACATTGCAAGGTGATTGGAGCATCATCGGTCAAGACTAGTTGACAAGTTGCAGAATCTTGATGGTTCAAATTTGGTAAGTTTTCATTGGTTAAGGTTTTGGTGAAGTGGCGCAATGAGGGAGTGCCACGTGGGCCAACCAGTGGCTACCACATGGCCTCCTCATGGTGGCCAAAATTGGTTTGAGGGCCACAAAACACCCCCAGGATTCGAAACGGGACCTCGGGCATACCAACCAAGGTCCAACACCAACTCGCCACAAGTTTGTTTCTTGTTTGATAATGTATCTGAATTAAATTTAAGTTGGTGGTTACCGCATTTGTTTGGGGGGGGGGGGGCGCGCCTAAGCCGTAGCCCCTGGCCACACTTGCACCAAAGGACCGTGGGTGAGGGGCTAAGGGATAGGGCCTAGCCCAACCCCGAGGTTATGGCTGTAGCACATGCCCATAGTCAAAGGCCAACAACGTAACCGAGTGCAAATGAAGATCAAGAGCACAAATAAATGGGGGCTAGCCCTAAGTCCTAAGTGGTTGCCATATACCTAAAGCAGATGACCAACGACACAAAAGCAAAAGGGGGGCCAACCCAAGGTCGTATGTGCAACCATGGAACTAAGGGCGCACGCCAAAGTAGGAGCCAAACAACAACCCAAAGCTTTGGCACCTTTCGCGGTCATATGGTCACCACGTGACCAGGATTTTTGGTACTAAGGGCTTAATGGTGCCCTTAACGGTCCTATGATTCGCCCATCGAGTAGGAATTGTGCCAGGTTTTGTGCGTCGATTCCGCATTTGGGGTGCTCGAGCCAGGTTGTGGCCAAATTTTAGGATGGTTAGCTGCAAAATTTGGGAAAATGAAGAAACAAGCATAATTTTCTCAGTTTTTGACCAAATGAGGGGCAGAAAGAACCAAAATAGGGGTTTTTGACTATTCTGGAGCCATTGGAGCCATTGTTTCATGATTTTGATTATTGTAACTTGATGTAAACACATGTTTTTTTAGCATAATGAAGGAGGCCCTGCATTGGAAGTTGGACCATGAAATGTAGCACAAGAGAGGGGTGAACTCCTTTATCATGCTTTTTGTTATGTGCTTAATTATACCTATTTAGCTATAAAATTTGGTTTATATTTACTTTTTTATGTGTTTAGTAAGATGATCCTCTACCTAAAACACATAAAAATTTAACTTGCAAATTGTTTAAAAATCTTCAAGTTCTCACACACATATCAGTAAAGGATGTTGATCATGTTATTGATTGGTTTGTATTGCAGGTGGAGCAAGAAGGAGAATTCCAGTCGGAACCCCAATGCATATTGCAGCAAAAACATCTCGTGCTCTAGAAAAGAGCACTTGAGCAAGTTAAAGAGTAGTGGAAGCAGTGTGGGCCTGATGAAACTACATGGGAGATGGTTGATCAAATGTGGGCTATGTATCCCTCATTGTTTTTCTGTGAAGGAAAATGAGTCTTGGTATTTGTACATATTTATGTATGGTTGCTATTGTAAATATCGCAATGAGCTAAGTTATAAAGCTCCAATAAGCGGTATGGTTGTCATGTTCTCATATTTTACATGATGATTTTGCTTTTGATTGGATGTTATTGTAAATATTGAAATGAGTTGGGATATAAAGCTCCATAGGCAGTATGTTTTTGCTCTTCAGTGGTTTTGATGGGTCTAGGTGTAGTTTAACACTGAGGACAGTGTTCCCCTACGGGGGAGGGGTCTGTAACATCCCTGGGTTAAAAGCTCATGTAATTTTTTTTTATAAAGGTAAAATAAGACCACGTGCAAGGGACACTTATTCCAAGCTAAATGTTGGGAAAAATATCCTAGTGGGCATCACTTTTGTTTTATGGCTAAGGGAAATTGGCAAAGGCAATAGCTAAGGCTTTAGAAAGGAAAAATGAAATTAATTGGCATTTTATTTATGAAAATAATGGAAATTAGGAGAAAAGGGAGGTGAAAGATCATAAGTTGCATGTGAGGAGGAAAATGAAGGAAAATAATGGAAAATTGAAGAAATTGGAAGCCTCGTTAATAAAAAAGCTTATGAGGATTAGTTTGTAGCTTTTGTCAGTTTTAACCTTTTTTCGGTTTAGTTTTGGAATTATCTTCAGAGAGGAGAAGAGAACCAAGAGGAGAAACAAAATAAGCAAGCAAGGAAAGGAAAGGAAAAGCAAAGAAGGACAAGGAAAGCAAAGGAATGCAAGGATCAAACAACTTCAACGGGAATACTTGTAGGTAACATATTGCATGTATGATTTCCTAGCTGGTTTTGAGATGCATGGTATGTGCATGTTGGTATGTGCATGTTGGTATATGGTTCTTTGTTATTGTTGGCATGGATTTTGCTGGGATTGACTATGGATTTTAGCGTAGTCTTGCCATTTCGGATAGCCATGCTGTGATGGGATTGTTCTCAGTTTGAGCTTTGGATTGCTGGATGGTTTTGGAATCTGGGTGAGGTGGTCTCAGAAAAATTTCGAAAGGCCTAGGAATCCCTTAACCGGTAATGGCAAGATACACGATAAATCCTGAGGGTGGAGACAGGAAATTTCCTCAAGGATGGAGAAGAAATTATGAGGCATCTAAGTTAGTTCGGTTCTGTGATCTTGGCACCGGTTTAGATGTGATCACGGTATGGAGAGGGTGGAGGTGGTTTAACCTATGGATTCCCTTGGTTGTCTTTGGATTGGTTTATCCAATGAGACCCCACATTCATTCTTGGAATATGCACGTAGTTGATTGGTTGAAGAGAAATTTGTCTCTGCCAATCTATCGTCGAGTGGAAAATGGAAGTCCCAAACCCGGTTAGTAATTGCCTATGTTTAATAAAAGCTAAGTTTATCTTGCTTTTGGTAAGGAAATGTAATGGTTATTATGCAGCTTTAATGGTTGTTCCCTTATTGTTATTTATCTAATTATATGATGGTTATAAGCATGGTTATATGATAGTTCTCAATCATGGCTCTATTCACGTTTTTACTTGTAACTGAATAAATAATGAATGCTCGACCTAATTGATGAGATGACAACTAATGTGAGAAGGTGGAGACCCTTCTTGTTAAACTTAAGTTAAGTCTTCAATCCCGTATGTTTAGACTTTCATTCATGACTTGTAGGTTTCATATCTACTAAGAGTTTGACAAAATGTCATCCTGATTGGGGATGGTCAGGTCAAGTCCTGGTTCCAGTTTTGGTTTGTAAGCACTGTCTTAATGTCTTTTATGAGTTTTGGAAGTTTCATGGATTTTTGGGTAGAGGCTTAGCCCCACCTCTAGAAAGTAGCTTTAATTCTCGCACTTGTTGGCACAACAATGGTAGAAAAAGGCCATAGACGCACTGATGCAGACCTATGGGAGCGATTGGGAAACCATAGTCGCATGGAGGCCTTGGCAAGGGAGCGACTGGGGCTAAAGGTCAGGGAAAAGGTGAGTTGCCTCAAGGGTTGGACACTTGGAGGGGTTGGGTTACTCCTGGTGGTCCTATGGCACCTGAGGGAAGTCAATAAGGTCTTCAGTTGTCGACTCCATTTCCCTAAGGTCACATCAGAGGTTGAATCATATCATAGTGACCCTCAACTCATGTTTACCCCGGGCAAGCTGGTGAAAGTGGGTAAATGTGGGAGGAGATGTTATAGAATTCATAAGCCAATGATGGAAAATGGTGCTTGGTGCCACTCATATGGCCAAATGGGGGGGAGGTTGTCCTATGGAGAAGTTCAAAAAAGTTTGGGCAAAAAATGCCCCTCTGAGTTCAAACTGTAGAAGTACCCCCTCGCTAAATTCAGTTAAGGTTGAGTCATAACAAGAAAATCAAGTCCCATCCCCCTTTCCTCAGATAGTGGATAAATAAATGGCTCTTATGGGTGAGCAACATACCAAAAAGGGGAACCCTGATGCTCCGGTTCAATTGGAAGAAGGCATGACACTATTGGCCATTGCGACCTCCACTTTAGGTATGTCTTTAACATTCCCTTCTACTTCCTTTTCATTTAATTATTGTGTTCATGCATCTAAAACACTTTCCCCTCACTATAATTTCCCTCTTCCTCTTGTCCTCTTTCTTGTCTACAAAACATCAACTTTCCTCCCTCCTCCTCATCAATTTGCTCCTTGAATCCATCTCCTCCTTTGGCTAGTCTATCCCTTTTAAATCCTACCTCCCTCCCTCGCCCCACCTAAACTCCCTCCCACCCTTATAGTCTATGTTCCCTCTCCTCATGTCCACTCGACTCTGATTCAACGATGGAGGATTCTATTCCTAAACTTAGTGGGGGTTTAGGGTTTTTGGAGTAGCATGCTCCTTTGAGCTTTGGGAGGGGTCGCAAATAACTCATCGCTTTAGCCATGTAGCAAGCTTCTAATGAGATAAAAACGAGGAAACAAAAGTTGATGATTTGGGTGCTTTGAGCATTAGGCCCTTTGAAATGCTTAGAATGAGGATCCTCTCTTACAATATCAGGGATTTGGCCAACCCCTCCAAAGCCCTTGGCCTTTTATGATTGATAAAAGTTCTCTCACCTCAAGTAATCTTTCTACAGAAATCCATGATGGAAGGTTCCAAGGTTGAATCAGTATTTTCAACTCTCCTCCCCTCTTGGTCCTTCTGCTACACATATGCATGCAGGAAATTAGTAGGGCTTACCATGGGATGGTAGAATGTGAGTTTGTGTTGCGCATTAACTGTAATAATCCTATGTTAAAAGTTCAAGTAATAAAGTTAATAAAGGCAAAATATGACCAAGGTCATGGGACACGTATTCCAAGTTGAAGGTTAGGAAAAACATCTTAGTGGGTGTTCATTCGGTTTATTATTGCTAAGGGGAAATTGGAAAAGGCAATGGCAAAGTCTTTGAAAAGGAAAAGAGGCATTAATTTACATATTATTTATGGAAATAACGGAAAATAGGAGAAAAGGAAGGTGAAAGGTCACAGGTTGCCTATGAGGAGGAAGTTGAAGGAAAAATAGAGAAAATTGAAGAAAATAGAGGCCTCAATGATAAAAAGGCTTATGAGGATAAATTCACAGCCTTTTGACAGTTTTGGGTTTGATCTCTCTCTCTCTCTCTCTATTCTCTCTTTCTCATATTCTTGCACACTTAGAGCATTCTTGGATCACTCTAACTTTGGAGAAAGGAAGGCAAAGGAAGAACAAAAAGCGAAGGGAAGCAAAGATCAAGCAAGGAAGAGTTGGATCAAGCGAATACAGTGGGATTACATGCAGGTATCGAGTTGCATGTATGATTTCCTTGCTAGTTTTGGCATGCATGGTACATGCATGTGTGCATTTGGTTCTCTTGTTGTTATTGACATGGGTTTTACCAGGCGTGATAGTGGTTTCAACCTTGCCTTTCCATTTCTGGATAGCCATGGTGTGATGGGTTCTTTCATTTGTTTTAGCTTTGGAGATGGTTTTGGAACTAGGTGAGGTGGTCTTAGGAAAATTCCCAATGGCCTAGGAATCCCTTGACCAGTAATGGCGGGATACATAGTAAAGCTCGAGGGTGGAGACGAGAAAATTCTTCAAGGTATTGGTGAAGAAATTTGGAGGCATCCAAGCTTGTTTAGGCTTAATAATCCCTGGACTGGTAATGACGGGATTGCGGTAAATCATGTAGTGTATGTTTCTTTGT
This sequence comes from Pinus taeda, assembly GCA_000404065.3. Classification (NCBI taxonomy): domain Eukaryota; kingdom Viridiplantae; phylum Streptophyta; class Pinopsida; order Pinales; family Pinaceae; genus Pinus; species Pinus taeda. Next base: position 107,272 of record APFE031372594.1, read on the forward strand.
TTGGGCCTAGGAATGCCTTGACTGGTAATGGCGGGATACACAGTAAATCCTGGTGGTTTAGATGAGGGTTTCAAGCCTATAAATCCCTTTACCAGTAATGGCAGGATATGCGGTAAACCCTGAGGAAGCCTTGGTTGTTTTTTTGCGAGTCCCACATTCATGCTTCGAATATGGCATGGGGGTGATTAGCTAAAAGAAATATTTGGTTCAACCTAATATATGATCAGGTGGTACGTGGAAGTCCCTAACTTGGTTGGATTTTGCATATGTTAATAAGATTTCTTTTCCCCTTATATTTCATGAGTATTTATACTTGTTATTATGTGGTTTGATGGTTGTTCTATCATTGTTATTATTCTTGTTATTTATTGGTTATAAACATGATTTATGATAGACTTTAGGTATGACTCTCATCATGTTTTGATTAGTAAATAAATGGTTAATGAATGCATGACCTAATATATGATAAATGCAACTATTTTGAGAGGGCATGAGACCTTCTTGACGATTCTCAGATATGTATGAGACCCCTATTTTCATATATGTAATTATGACATGTAGATTACATGTTCATGGTGTGTTTGACCAAATGTTTGTCATGGTTAGGATGGGTCAGGTTAATTCCTTGATCAAGTTTTGAATTAAGGCTTTTTCTTTGTGTCATTTATCATTTTTGAGAGTTTCATCAAGTTCTAGGCAAAGGTCTGGATCCTAGCCCTGGAAAAAAGTGGCCCAGATCTCAGGGTTGATGGCACAAAACTGAGCAATTTAGTCTACAATCACTGGGAAGTAGGCTAATGGGAGCGACTGGAGGGTTATAGTCATTAGGTTTCCTTGTCATGGGAGCGATTGAGAGCTCACATCATTAAAATTCAAGTTAATTTAGGGGTTAGGCACCTGGAGTGGTTGTATAGCTCCTGGGGGTCTTGTAGTCCCTGAAGGTGGTTAGTAAAGTATTGGTTGGAGGATTCCACTTCCTTAATGGTACCTATGAGGTTGAGTCATATCATAGTAACGCCTCGTCACATATTTACCCCGGTGGACCGCTTTACTTGGGTAAGTGTGGGAACATGGTTGTTACAAAGTGGTATCAGAGCGAGTTCTATTCTCTTTGGGTGATATCTTATACCACAGTGGTATTAGAGCTGGTTGCACTCTCTTTGGGTAATATCTGATACCACAGAGTGGTATCAAAGCATGGTTCAACCCTTGGACTAGATGGGCAGAATGTGGTTGTCATGCATGAATGTAGGTTGTATATGTGCTTGTTATGTATGCATGGTGATGGTCATTATTACAACTGTGTTGTCATGTAGAAATTAATGATGTTGTTGTTAGGATGTGTTTGTCATGAATGCATGTTGATTGCATATGCATTTTTATGCATGTCAGTGTCTATATGTTTTTATGTGTGCATTATTATGGGCATGGTTGTCATGCATGAGGTCATGGTATGTAGTTGGTATTGTCATGCATGATATTGATATATTGTTATGACTAGCATTTGCACCTGATGTTGCAAAGGAAACGCCGTAAGGCATAAATTGAAGAACACAAATACAACAAAAGAATACTTTGATAAAAAATAAAAATATATTGAACGCTCAAATCAATGCCCCATTAACCATTAAATGGAACCACTTAGTAGACATATCTATCAACATTAGGATTATACACAATGATCAAGAAATTTGCCATATACAAACAACACCTTCCACAACAACCTTTTGTCACATCCACATTTTAAAAAATGCCTTGGAACGTGATTGGATTATCTCATATTGCCTTTTTCATTATGTAGATAAATCTTCCATATTGCTATTTTCATCATGAATATTGTTAGTTCATTGTTGTAAGGTGTTAGTGTGTTAAATTCAATACTATAAGTTCGACAAGCTAAAAACATTCTTCAATTAGCATAATATGTGTCGTTCTCTCACCGTGTATTTTTCAGTCAAAGAGCACAAGTAACAGATTAACATGTATTTTCCCTTCATTATTTTCATCACAGAGCCAACAAATCTATGCCTTATCTATAAAGTAACAAAAACATTTTGGAATAAGTTTCATATTTCAACCTAGTGTCTAACCTATATAGTAACAAAACCTTTTTGAAATAAATTTAATATTTTAAGCAATTGACTAACCTAATTTTATAATTGAAAAATTCTCAAAGATGAATTATACTCCATAATAAGAGAGTCAACATTGGAGCCCATACTTTCACTAAAACCAAAAGAAACACAACCTCTTGTTAAGAAGAAATTCAAGTAATAATAATAATAAAAAAATAATAAACATTAAAGTATAAAATGGTATTTCTGTAGCAGTATCAGTTGATAATTCTCGTCTAACTCTTTGGCTTTGCTTTAAGTATCTTTTCCGAACGTATAACCTTTTGATAGCATTGTTATAACCACTTTTACTGCCTGGTCAACAAAATGGAACAAAATAAAACAAAAATAATAAACATTAAAGTATAAAATGGTATTTCTGCAGCAGTGTCCATCACTTGATACTTCTCGTCGAACTCTTTGGCTTTGCTTTAAGTATCTTTTCCTAAGGTATAACCTTTTGATAGCATTGTTGTAACCACTTTCACTCCCTGGTCAGCAAAATGGAACAAAAAATCTGAGTTGCTTATCAAGGAATTCAAACTGTCCAATAACAACAATGTTAATAACCTTAGAATATCATAGGCTAATTGAGAAAATCATTTTTCAGTCTAAGAAGTATGACTTTCTAAATTTTGATGTAATATCTAAATTTTACTTTTCTCCATTGGTAAGGTAGGTGGCCTTTTTAAGCTACTTCTATTCTACAAAACTACAGGAATAAGTAGAATTTGAAGGGTAGGATCTTCCTTCTTTGCAAATAGTTAAGTAGAATTTAAAGGTAGGATCTTCCTTCTTTGCAAATAGTTATTTACAGACAATTTGCAAAGCAAGATTACATTTAAGACTTTTTCTTACAAAACAATCAAAATAAATGAAATTTGTTTTTCATTATTTTCCTTTCCTTTCACCACTAAAATCTTATTCTAGGTTACTCTCAATATCCTTGACCAAAATGGCCTTTGAGGTAATCTACATGATCCAATCTTGATCTTGGAACTATACAACAGGAAAAAAGTATTGTCGTTTACCCATGAATGGTATTCACTTATCAAAGACCTCAAAAGAAAATTGAAAGATCAGATATTTAAACACATATACAGAGACCATAAAATTGATTTGATATAAGAACGACTATGGCAGGGTAAGCAAGGTCTAGATCTAAGTGCAGTATTAACGCTATTTTGAGGAAACAAATTTCTTCTTAAATTTATTTGAACATTGTTCCTCCACATATAAAAATAAACAAAAAATATAAAAGAGTAAAAATAAGTAAATGAAAATACTCCTAATGCATTGCCTTTTTCATGAAATTTTATCATTTGCTTTTCCTACTGATTAACTGCCTCCTATGATCCTCCCCATGGCACTATATACACCTCCTGATTTAGGATTATTGCTCCCTGGTTCAAAAAACGCCAAAAACATCAGAAACCTACAATTTTTTTTCACTTTTTGTGTTTTTACCAGAAAACCAAAACTTTATTTAGAATGCCATGTCAATCTAAATGTGACTATGAGTAAAGTTACATCTTGAATTCCATCTCTTTATAGCAAATTCAAATCCCAACCCAAATTCGCTTGTAACAAAATCAAAGCAGAGAATTTACCCTTTAAACCTTACAATTGCAAACACTGATAAACTAAGAAAACCATGCTTACACTAAGAAGGATAGCAACTTCTAAAGCATGGGGCTCCTTGATAGTCACTAAAGCAACTTGTGTCCACTGCCCCGTCCTATCACCACCGAAAAATATAATCAGGCACTGGTTTTGGCCGGTTAAGGTCTGCTGTTACACAGACCTTAAGTATGTATATCAATGCAAAGCCTCTAGTGTTATCCAGTTTTATCAGGAAAAATACACACCAGGGCTATTGCGTGGCTTGATATTCCCTGAGTCATTGATGTCAAGGCTTACTACATCCAACAAGTTTTCCATGAATCACTTCTCTAATTTTGATAACTCAAAAATAATATTTTGACTGCACTCTATTTCTCAACCAATTCTTAATAGAACACTTCTCTGCAGCTTTGATAAAACACAAGTTGACAACTATTATGCTCAATAGATATTGCAACACAAAAATAATATTGTGACTGCACTCTATTTCTCAACATATTCTTAATAGAACACTTCTCTGCAACTCTGATAATACACAAGTTGACAACTATTATGCTCAAAAGATATTGCAGAAATTGGAAATCAACACTTTTACATAAAACTCAGTCAAGAAATCCAACAGGCACCTCTCTAATTTTACGTTCTTTACTATGCCACAGTATGAGAAAAACTGCTTAACATCCTTAACTATTTCTTTGGTAGACAAATTACAGACCTGGACTATGTAACCATCTATAATGGCCATTGAAAACACTTGGAAGTATCTGTTATGCTATGATTCACAATCTTCTTCTCAGAATTTTAAGTGAATAGCAAACACACGGATATGATATATATATTGTGACACTAAATAGTAACCAAAGGAAAATTGATTAAATTAACATTAGTTGTTTTATTCGTTATCAAAAGTTTTGATTCAATGCAGTATTGGGCCTCCAAATTGTTTTTTTCCTCAGTCTGAAGTGTATCCATCGATCACTGTGAAATCTTTGAAGATGCGTTGTTGAATGTCATCGTTCAAAATGAAAAGTGCAAAGCATCACAACATCATAGTGAGCTCCTTTTTTTGTAGTGTCTAATAAGGAAATGGATAAATATTATTTATATTGGTTGGTGGTAAGAGGGAAATTATGAAATTGTGTGTTTAGAATATGGTTGTGTTTTGATAGATGAATCCTTAGAGGCGATATTTGCACCGTAATGATGTTTTATTTTCCTTGTTTCTTAAATTTCATTTCCATAACATATATTTGAAACCAATTTATCTAATAAATTTCATTTACACTACCTAAATAATTTAAAGAGAATCCTTAATCTATGTGATCTTGCCATTTGAACCATCCTTATTTATGTAATTTGAAAATCATTTTACGGGGAATGAGGTTGAATTAGCATGTTTGGTTAATCGAGATGATGAGGTTGAAGCGGATTTTGTGAGGGAATAACATGAATTAAGCTATTTGTTTAATGGGGAAGAAAGAATTGAAAGAGATCTTGTTGGGGATGAGCTTGAATCACCCTGTTTGGTTAATGGGGAAGAAAGTATTAGAAGAGATCTTGTGGAGGACAAGCTTGAATCCCCAAGTTTGGTTAACGGGGAAGAAAGTATTGAAAGGGATCTTGTGGGGGACAATCCTGAATCATCCTATCCCATTAATAAAGATGGAGTTGAAAGGAATTTTGTGGGAAGCAATGAATTGGAGCAGAGATCACTTCTGGTTGCGGAGGTTCGGAAGATCAATTCACTAGAGGTAATGACAGGGAATGATGAGAAGAATGTGCAATGTTCGTCAAGTGGAGAACAATGAATTGGAGTAGGGATCACAACCGGTTGCTAAGCCCCGAGAGATCAATTCAAATGGACAGAATCTAGCCTGTGATTCTAAGTTCCAGTGTTTAATTGATAAAAACCATGAGTTTGAATCTAGGAGCATTTCAGTGGAGCAACAGAAGCTGGAATTGCCAGTGTTAGATGGTAAACTTGAAGAAATAGAGTCTATGGTGAGTGAGGACAACAAGCCAGAGCAGAATAGTGAATCTAGATGCCAGAACTTGGAAAATGAGGATGATGCATGTGGCCATATAATAGATGAGGAGAAGCAATCTGAACCTGCAAACAAGGGGCAAAATGATGAGATTGAAATGGACTATTTGCCAAATGGGGACAGTGAGCTGGAACCTCGTTTTCATTTAAATGATGACAATGAGCTTGAATCAGGGTGTTTTGATAATGAGGATAATGGTATTCTCACTAAAGACACGGATGGACAACAGGTTGACGAGGTGCATCATGGGAAAGATGAAATATATGATCCAGAGTCAAGTGACTGCAATGTGTCTAACAGTAGTGGATCTTCTGACGTGGTAGATAAAAATTCTGGAGGCTACAATCACACAGTGCAACCAGACATGCAAGAGGGTGTTGTTGTTAGTGCCTCTGATTTGGTATCTACAGGTGTTCTTGCTGGTTCAAATGGTCTATTTACTCCTGTTTCAGAGAATGAGCAAAAGCTTGAAGCAGAGGTCACTAAGAAGAAGCTCCCGTGCTTAGTGAAAATACCAATGCACTTGGACAACAAAATTAGAACTCAAATTCGACTTGTGCAGCTATAGTTGGATGAGAAAACCCAAAGTAGGGACTTCATCAAAGCAGCCATACAGATGAAGTGGGTAACATGCTTATATATCTTCGCAAGTCTTTTAATTGAATATTCTTTGTTGTTTTGAGCATCTAGTACATCTGCTTTAGTCTTTTGAAAATTGTTTCTTCTTCTTACTCTGCTATATTTCATATGGGCTTTTGTGTAGTCCAACAAAGAACAAATGATAGAGAGATTGAGAGCTGCAAGGCAGGAAGAGAGGGCATTTCGTGAGGCAATCAAGTCCATCGAGAAAAAATTTGGTGCCTTGAACTCTGATTTGAGGCAATTGCAAGATGAATGGAATGATGTAGATTCTATTCGGCAAGAAGCCTATGAAGCATTGAAGGCTCTAAAAAAACAGGAGTATGAGCAGGTAAGAAAATCACACTCTTTTACATTAGTTGACTAAACTTTGTAAGATAGTGTTAACTACTGTCAGACTTTTTTTTCTACTCATTTTTATTATTGTGCAAAGAACAAATCAGATCAGAACAAAATTCCTCATCTGTATATTCTTTCTTTTGGTTATAATGGAAAATTATGTCCATGCTATATCAAAATGTATGAATTTTGAAAGTCCCGCTGTCATGTTCTTTTACCTATTGAAATAAGGTTATATATTCAATGTATTTCTGCCAGTCCTGACCAACAAATATCAAGATTTGAAATTGCTAGGAATCTTGATGACAGGTGTACGCTTCTGAAGAATTAATGGTGACGGTTGTTCTAATGGCCTCCAATAATTTTTGAATAGTTGACATAGTTTTGGCTATTCTTGAAGAAGTTAACAAATATATCCATGTTTAGAGGTTTTTAGGTTTGGTTGGGCAGCCATTTATTTAGGGAAATTGCTCAAGCTACCTGTCATGAGCATGGCATCTATAGCAAAGGGCATTGCGACAATTTTATTTTCATTGAAATTGTCTTTTATGATAGGCTCCATCAGTTATCATATAATACATTGTGCACATTTATCATATAATACACTGATTTATGTGTAAAATAAGAGTTGGAGAGTTTCTAGTCCTGAACATCGAAACCATGGTAGCCATTTACATCAAGGTCATTGGTAATATCTTGAGGTGCCAAATTTACTGTAAGGTTAACAGGTAGCTTGGTCATCTAATACTAGCATCGTGATTTATTTCTTTTTGGCAGTTAATAATTTAATGGCCTAGCAGATTGAGTCATTGGAAGTTGTACTCCATCTCTCTGCATAATCGTTACGAACACCCCTTCCGATTAAAGGGGGGGTTGATAGACACCTAATCCTTAAGAATTTGGTAATTTGTAAATATTTAAAATAGGGGAAATCTGAACAGTTAGAATAGGAAGAGACATAACACCTTGGAAGACAAAATCAAAGGTCATGAAATCTTGTATATATGAATGTTTGAGTAATGGAAAATCAATGTAACTTGGGGTTAATTTCTCTGTCCAACAGTTACAATAGAATTCTAACACTAACAGAATTCTAACACTAACGTGTGATTTCTAATTAAATAAATGTATATATTATTAGGGAAAATAAGAAATTCAAATAGCTCCTATATGAAATAGGAAATTCACATTCCATTATCATCTAGCAAGCAAAAGAAAAGGCTATACAATTTCAGGTAAGTGACACGAGTGGGTGACACAACTATAGTATGTAAGGCTTACGCAGATCTACCATTTCCAATTTCCACTCTTTAGGGAAGTTGCTTCTTCTTCTTCTTTCTTCATCTTCTTTTTTGGCGTGACCTTTGCATAAACTGTTTCACCAAGACATTACGAATAGGAAAGGCATGAGATTGCAGTCAAACTTTCTCAAAGAGTAAAATTCCAACATTCCAACATAGTACAGTAACACCTCCTTCACAATCAACACGGTAAGGTGGAAGACAAAAGTTTCTCATAATGGGAAAAACACTTCCACACTTTTTTGCACGTGAAGAAATTTGACTTACTTGAAAAAGTTTCAAGAAGATGTTTAAATCTTATACTTTTCAAAAATAGTTCAACCAAATATTTAAATAAATTATTTGAAAATCTAAATAAATTATTTGTTAAAATAAAATATTTTAATGTTGTATATAAACAAAATTCAATGTGGGTTATCAATAAACTATTTTACTATGAATTAATATTAACATAAAAATATATTAATAATACAAAAAGCATTTTGATTTGCATAATAAAATGTCTCTATGTATTATTTGGTCTCATGTATATTCTATTTGGCACTCTAAAGATGTATTATTTGATGCTATGTATATTTTATTTCGCACTCTAAAGAAGTTTGTGAAAAAATGTGATCTTGCTCAGCTCAAGTTAAATCTGTGCTTGTGATGAATCTATATTGATATCTATATTTAAATCTTGTCATCCATGGCACAAAAATAAATGATACTTACACCTTAATTGTCCATGACATGGTAAAACAAAAATATTCCTTAAACAAAATGTAAAGACAATAAAAAAATCATTAGATTACTAGATAATGCCAAACTTCTTATCTTTTATATCAATTTATATATGAAAAGAAAAGAAATGATATGGAAAGACAATAAAAAAATCATTATATTACTAAATAATGCAGAACTTCTTATCTTTTATATCAATTTATATCTAGTTCATCTATGACATGAAAAGAAAAGAAATGATATTTAAACTTTCTCCCATGATATGAAAAAAAAAATTGTTTAGGAAAGATATTAAGAAAAGGAATCCTCTAACTAGGCGGAGGCGCTGAGGAATTGCCCAACCAAAAGTGGCTGGAATCTAGGAAAAAAAATTCAAAAAATCTTGCAATAGCAGTGTTTGAATCCTGTAAATCTAAGAAACATGCTAATGTTGCCCCACAAAAACAGATAAAGAGGAAGCCAAGAAATTTCCGGAAGTTGCCTACAGCAAAAGGAAGTAAAGTAAAAGACCATTCTGCTGGAAACAATGGTAAGGCTAATGGCTTGTATGATGCAAAGTTTACAAATTTTGAGAAGCCGGGTTATGCTGTATTACAGACCAAGCCAGAGGTGAAAGATGCTAATACTGGGTCTTCTCATTCTCCTACACAGTTATTTGAAAGAATGGTCAGGGGAGATTGAATATCTATACAAGCGAAGGAAAAAGAAGAAATTTGTTTTAGAATATGTTGAGCTGTCTCATAATGAAATAAGTAACAACCATCAGGGGCACAAATTGTCTGAGTTTGGAGATCACAATATATATATGCAGAACAGGAGCCTTGACACGCATTTATTTAGGATAGAGATATTTTTCTGAATTGGGAAGCACGTTTCCATATAATAACAGGCACAACACGAGGTTTTGCATATTTTCATCAACATTCTCGTGTCGTTATTATACACAGATATCAGATCTGGTAACATATTTCTAGATGTGACCTAACATAGCATATTTCGGACTGGTGAAATTTTTTCAGAAGACCAAGCTATCTTTTGACTAGGGTTGAAGGAACAATTGGGTATATGGCTCCTCGCCGAAAGTTGCGTTGGGAATCCTAGCCCTAAAGGCGTCTGCGAGCTCCTTCCCGAGAGGCGCAGCGACTGACATGACCATTCTGATAGAAGACATATCATATTTTTCCACTATCGGATTCCTGGCAATGACCAGAACAATCGGAGGCACGAACGAAGCCACAGTGACCTTGAATTTTTGTATCAGCTCCAGTAGCGCATGGATTTTGAATCTCTGCATAATCAAGAAAGCCGCACCTACTCTGAGAGAACCGAGCAGCAGGGTCTTACCATAAATATGAAACAATGGTGGCACGCACAAAATCACGTCCTCGGAATGCAGGTATAGATTGGAATTCTCGCCGTCCACATGCTGTGCAACGGAAGAAACGAGCGCCTCGTGTGTGAACTCGAGTCGTCACAATGGCGCCAATTCGAGACGAACCCAAGAAAATGTAAAAGAACTCTGGGTGATTGGGCAGCAAAAGCATAACGACATCTCCATGCCTGATGCCGAGCTTGGCCAAACCAGAGCCGACCCTGCGAGAAATCAAATCGACTTCTCCATAAGAATAAACCTTCCCATTCGATCCCTGTAAAATGCATGGCCTCTCTGCAAATTCCCCCAATCTCTCGAAACAATAATCGTGCAAAGAAAGATGGTTGGAGATCTCAATATCAGGAAGCTTGGATCCCCATTCCTGCTTCCATTGTCAAGAGTACCCGATCCCGCCATGATCATTAAGCTCTGAAGCTGGTCGCAACGAAAGAACCTAATCCTGGGGATTGCCAAAGGGTTGGCTTATTTGAGTGCGTGGCAGATTTTGTTCCATTAAGTGTCATGGAACAGTTACAACTATTCAACTACCATTAATGGAACGATCAACAATACTCTAATCGTCTAATACACAATCTAAGGGCACATAGCGATGACAGGTAGATTTTAGGGAAGTTCATTTCAAATGGAAACGCCTTACGGCGTAATTATGGTTATACATGTATAATGATAATTTGGTTGATCTTGCAGATAATATATCCTCCCCTAAACTATTCTGAGGTACGTTGATTATGTTCATATTTTGGTTTATCTTACATGGTATAATTGTAGGAAGAAGAGGATCAAAGATGACTAGCAAAATGGTGGATGTTCACGATAATCTCCCTATAGATCATATGCGAAGCATGGTGATGAGTACTTCCCTCACATAGCAGATACTTTGAGAAGTTTGAAGGCAGAAATAAGAAGTTGCAAAACAGATAATGACAGAATCATTCAATCACAAGAGAGACTTTCCAGGGCACATGAGAAATAAGCAGAGGTCAATGCAGTTATCCTTTAGAGTTTTCAGATTTGTAGAGATAGGGACCGCTTAGGATCAATCATGGACAGGAGGACATGACTAATGGAGCCTATGGTAGCAGATCTCATGATGGGCACAGGTCAGATAAGGATGATACCATTAGGGATTGTAGATTCTTGGATACACCTAATAGGAGAGGCAGTGGACATGGGATTTATTCTAGTTATAGTTCTGACAAGTACCATGGTCATCATCATTATCATCCTTATAGAAGGAATGACGGGATATTTTTCCGATGAGTTCAAGAAAGCCAAGCCGCCTAAATTTGATGGAGAGTTGAAGAAGTCAAAAGATGCAGAGGCATGGTTGCTTGGAATGTAAAAAATCTTTGAGTTGCACGATTACACTGAGAATTTGATGGCTAGGATAACTATTTTCAGCCTTAAAGGGAATGCAGACATCTGGTGGGAAGACATGAAGCGAGTCATAGACATCAGGATAGAGGAGTTGAGTTGGCATGAATTCAAAAGACTTTTCAGGAAGAAGTACTTGTTAGAGAGATACTATGACAGTAAAGCCAAGGATTTCTATGAGCTAAAGGTTGGATCGATGACAGATGAGGAGTACATGACTAATTTCATGGAGTTGTTGAGGTATGTACTGTATCTTAAGGATGAGAAAGCCAAAGTTCAGAGATTTGTCAGTGGATTACCATTAACATTTAAAGATCAAATTGAGTATGATGAGCCTCGGTCCCTTGAAGAAGTAATTGGGAAGTTGAAGCACTGCTATGAGCAATCAAAGCGTAAGAAAAAGTATCATCAAGGTTGGGAAGGGAAAGACAATACTAAAGGTAAATGGCCACTGAAGTGAACAAGACCTCAGGATGCAGGTGAGAAAGATAATGATGTTCCTTATAATAAGTTTAATGTAGTTGGAAAGGGACATGGGTCACAACTTGGAGGGCGACATAATAAAGGTGAGGGTAAGGGGCAGTTGCAGTGTTGGATATGTGGCAAGGAGCATCTAAAGAAGTATTTCTCGTCATATAAGGGTGGTGAGCCTTAGATATATAGGGCATAGACAGTTTGGGATGTTGGACAGAGCATTCCTCAAATCTATTCAACATTGGATAACAAGCAGGTGGATCACTAGGCATCTATTATTGAGATGGATGATAAGATTTGTGATCAATTTGTTTCTATTTTGATTGACCCTAGATCTAATTATAATTATGGTAACCCTAATATGGTGGATAAGTGTGGTTTGAGAAAAAAGTGCATGCATAGTTTTGGTTAGTGCAGTTGACTATAGGTACTAAGAAGAGAGTTCATCATTGGGTAAGAGCTTATGCATTTGAGTTGAATAGTATGTCTATATCAATGCATCTGATTGTACTTCCATTGGGATCATACAATATGCTTATGGATATGGATTGGTTGTATCTTCACAGGATCAAAGTATATTGTTATGACAAGGCCATTAAGTGCTTGGATGATAATGGAGAATAAATAATCTTGCAAAGTAAGAAGAAGGATATATCAATTATAATGGTTACAGTTATGTAGGCAAAGTGTAGTCACAGGAAAGGGAGTGTGTTATTTGTAGTACATATTCCCAGTGATAAATCTAAGGATGTTGAGGATGCGGAAGTCTTCAAGAAGTATCTAGTTTTGTAGCGGTTTCAGGATGTGTTCCCAACAAAGATTTCAATATTGCTGCTTCACAAGGAAGTGGAATTTTCTATTGAGTTGGTACTAGGAGAAACACCATCATTAAAGGCACTATACATGATGAGCACTCCATAACTAGTGGAATTGAAGTTTTAGTTGAAGGAAAATGCTTGACAAGGGATACATCAGGGCAAGTGTATCATCGCAAGGTGCACCGGTATTGTTTGTGAAGAAGAAGGATGGTACTCTTAAATTGTGCATTGATTATAGGTAGTTGAACAAGGTAACTGTTGTGACTAAATCTTGCACCATGCAGCAGAAGTGTAGCAGGAGGCAAGGAAATCTCCCTAGAGACAGCCTATGGGTTGATTGTAGACCAGTTTGTAGGACATCTTAAATAGAGGAGTGTTTATGATGTTATATGTGAGGGGGTTGCAACACTCCAATTGTCACATTAAAAAGGTATGAGGGGCTTGGTTCAATAAGCTTTTGAAGAAGAAGATTCAGGCCAATTCATGGATCTAAATTCTGGGGGGTATTTGGGCAATCTCAAAGAGAAATGGCTTCTCCTTCTGGTGGCCGACACACGAAAATGAGACAACTTAAACTAAAGTTGTATTGACGGTGGAGAGGAGGAAAGGAGGGAGAGAAATATATGCATAGGGTTGTAACAAACAGAATCCTAGGTAGCAATGTTCCAACAGAGAGGGGAATTCAGTGAATAGCGCTGTAAGCAAGACATAATCCTAAACCATGGTTTTTCAATGAGATGATAGAAATAGAGGAGCAAGAGAAGGTTTCAGATCAAACATAACATGGGTATCGTTCTATGCCAAAGCAACTAAGGTAAATCCATAGATTGAAGAGGAACCAACTCCGTTCATTACATTATTTTAAAGAAAGAAAAATACAAGTGAAAGGAGATTACCAAGAGGAACTTACTACACATTAATCATGCTTGGAATCAACAGGGAAAAACCATTTATCCCAAAGGGCCCAATAACCAGTCCACCCATTCATCATGATATCAGTGAAGTCCCATGAAAATCAAATTGAACCAAAATGGCAACTCAAAATTCAAACCCTGTAGGTTTTAACCCCGTATAGAAATTACCTGCATACGAACTCTAAAAACAGAAAATAAACAATGGCAAGAGCATAACACATAAAACAAATATACCCAAATATTTTCCCCTACATCCAAAAATTGGGACTACCAGATTGATTTTCCATTATGTTCCTTTCAATGTTACACTACATATATATACACGCCAAAGCATCCATAAACCCAAATCCATTAACCCTGGATTAGAACATAATTGTAGTTCCTTTGACCGGATCTACAAAATACCATGGACTGAAAACCATCGCGCCCAAAACCATGTGCGAAATCCATGCACAAAACCATAGGTAGGTCTGCCCACCTAATATAAGGTCCAAAAAAAATTCTCAAGGCACTGCCCCAGATCCTGCGCAAGGGGGCTACCCCTCTTCATACACCCCGATAGGGGAGGTAGCCACCCCCCCTATGACCCCCCGGTGCAACGTACAGGAGGAGTTCAACGCCCCCTTGTAACCCCCCGCACGTGAGCTAGTCATGGAAAGAATATAACACAACCGAATAGACCCCTCAGGTGAAAAATTTCAGAACCCTTGTATTATAATTCATTCCCCTATTTATAAGAAGAGGGGGAGATCTTTGAATTACAATAAAAAAAAATTGAACCTGAGCCCCAGTTGTCATGTTAGACTATTTGTCTCAGCTCTGTCAGGCTCTGCTATCACCTACCTAAGATTACAACAAGGATTGAATCCCTTCCTTGGAAAAATGCAGAAATAAATGCTCAAAGAAAGAAAGCCGAGAGAGGATGGAGGAGGTGTCCCCTTGCTGCTTTAGTGGAGGCCTTGGATGGACTCCATGCTGAGGCATTAAGTCTCCATAGAGGCCTCCCATACTTGTCATTTATGCACTACCCCCTGCTTCATTCAATACCGGAGTTGCTGACCCATACGTCCTTTGAAACCGCTACAAAACACTATCAGAGCACCTCGACCGCGTGTCCTTAATGTTTAAAACAAATGAACAGATGGGCACTTTTAATTTCCCCTTTAGCCTGTTATGTTTTCAGCCCCTTTATGATTTTCTTATCATATGACCGGGGCTACGACCAAGGGCTTATCCCTCGGGTGTTAAGGCCTTCAAGCTCTTGTCTGGGGGCTTCTTTCCTTTGTTATTATGAAATCCTGCACTTCGGCGTGTTATTGTGTTTTGTTTGTGGCGCTTCCCTTTATCCTTGCAATTACCGATCTGCGGGGTCGGGCCCGCCACAAGATATCAAAATCGCAACCACGAAGAGGGGGGACTCTTTACCCTTTTTCATAGCACAGGCTGATTGGTCTAGATGTGAAAACCTTATCAAATGGATCACACTACTTTATCGCATCTGGGGGCTCCTTTCCTTATCGCAATCACAACTGGGAAGGAATTTTGACAGAAGAGAAAGCTTTATATTGCACGATCACTGATTACAATGGGTGACGTCATTATTGTCACGTGTCACCTTGTGAGTGGTGACACGTGGCACCCGGAAATGGCCCCATCTCACCCTTGAAAATGCAAAAATTGGGTGACACGTGTCCCCCGTACAACCACTTCACCCTCTGTACTGCCACGTCAGCTGCCATGTCTGCTCTAAGGACCAATCAGAGGCCGCCATGTGGCCCTTGGAGGCAAGAGAAAAAGGCCTGCTTGACCTTATTTTTGCATAAATTTCGTTTGCAAATGATTTTCCGGCCTACTTGGCGACTTTGTACTAAATCGCAATATTGACGGTTTACCATGTTTTGGAGCTGTGACCCCCACCAATAGCCGAGAACCCAAAGCCACCGATCATCAATCGTCGTACCGTCATACTGCCATGTGTAGGAGAGAGAAGGGGGCAGCTCGACATTTGTTTTTCTGTGAAATTCCTTTATAAATAATTTATCGGCCTCCCTAGTGATGCACCACTATATCGCAAGATCGCTGGTTTATAGGTCTTTTAAGTTTCGGAACCTCGCCGATCGTCGATATCACAAGACTCTAGGACTGTGATATTGGCATTCGGTGTCGAGAACCGTTGATAACCATAGTTCTACGCCCCAAGGATCCTTCCGATGCCAATATGAGATGCGCCCAGACCCATCGACGCCAATATGCGATTTTTCCCTCAGACTTAGCCATTTTTTTGGTTTTGTGAGCTTTCTAAAGGGATTCTTCAACAAGCCCTAACTTCTAATCCAAGAACCCTTTTTTTGACTTATACATACCCCTAGAAATATCTTTCGGATCACTCTGTAACAGAGAGGGCCCCATATATCTCTGATATCTTCTATGGCTCATAATTTGGCATCAAACATCACTATTATTTGGCTTTTTAAGCAACTAATAACCTGTGGAGCAGCGGGTGACAACAATAACCATCAAGAACATGTATCCATTGTCGAGGATAGATGATTTGTTTGACTAGTTGAAGGGAGCAACAATGTTCTCGAAGATTGATTTGAGATCAGGATATCAACAGGGATGCATTAAAGAAAAGGACATCTACAAGACTTCTTTCCAGACCAGGTATGGGCATTATGAGTTTGATGTAATTCTTTTTTGTTTGACTAATGCTCCAGCTGCTTTCATGTGCTTGATGAATAGTGTGTTGTATCCTTATGTGGACAAGTTTGTTATTGTATTCATTGATGATATATTGGTATATTCTAAGAATGAGGAAGAGCATGCCGAACACTTATGGTTATATTGATATTATTAAGAGAGCATCAGTTGTATCCCAAGCTTAGTAAATGCAGTTTCTTTCAGATAGAGGTACATTACTTGGGACATTTTGTTTCTAAGGACGACATAAAAGTGGATCCGGAAAAGATAAGAGCTATCATGGAATGGGTAGCTCCCAGGAATGTGGATGAGATCAAATCATTCATGGGGTTAGCAGGTTACTACAGGAGGTTCATCAAGAACTTCTCATGGATTTCTTATCCTATCACATCATTGCAGAGAAAAGCAAAAAAACTTGAATGGACAAAGGAATGTGCAAAAAGTTTTGAGTAGTTGTTGACAAATGCTCTGGTTCTCAAGATTGTAGACCTGGATAAAGAGTTTGTGGTGTGTACAGATGCTTGCAAGAGAGGACTGGTGGATTCTTGATGCAGGAGGGATAGGTGATGTGTTATGAGTAAAGGAAAATGAATGAGCACGAGCAAAACTATGTGATGCATGACCTTGAGTTGGCAACGATCATCCATGCATTAAAGATGTGGAGGCACTATCTTCTTGGCAGAAGGTTTGTATTGACGAGTGATCACAATGGGTTAAGATATTTATTTGACCAACCGAATCTAAATTTTAGATAGGCTAGATGGTTGGCCATGAGTAGTGAGTTTGAATTTAAGATAAAGTACATTAAAGGAAAAGAGAACAGGATTGCATATGCTCTTAGTAGAAGAGTAGGGTAAATCATATAACAACTATGAGTTCATATTGGGCAAATTTACATGATCAGATCTTGCAGGCATGACAACAGGATGACATGTATAGGGAGCTTAGGCACAAGTTACAACAATATGGTACATGTGATCATGATGTGGATTATCATCTCACAACAAATGGTTTGGTTAGATTTAGGGACAAGATCTATGTGTTGGATAACAATGAACCCAAGAAGCCTATCTTGAGGGAATTTCATGTTAAGCCATATTCAAGTCATTTGGGATATCAGAAGACATTGACAACAATGAAGAAGTTCTATTATTGGCCGAATCTGAAGAATGAAGTAGGAGACTTTGTGGCTAGATGCTTGGATTGTCAACAGGTAAAAGCAGAGTACAAGTATCCAGGTAGTCTACTACAACCAATTCCAATTCCAAAGTGTAAATGGGAGGTCATTTCCATGAATTTCAATATAGGTTTGTCGAGGACATCTTGACAACATGATTCTATTATGGTTGTGGTTGACAAAGGTATCACACTTCATTCTAGTGAAGTCTTCTTATTCAGCTAATGATGTAGCACAAGTCTTCATCAAAGAGATAATGAGATTGCATGGTGTTATGAATAAGTTGTGTCAAACAGAGATGCTAAGTTCACTTCCAGGTTTTAGAGGGGGTTATTTGTAGGTTTGGGTACAGAGTTGGACTTCAATACAACTTATCATTCACAAATAGATGGACAAATAAAGAGGGTCAATAGTATTTTAGAGGACATGTTGAGAATTCATGTTATGCATCAAAAACAAAGGTGGGAAGAGTATCTTCCACTAGCAGAGTTTGCTTACAACAGTGGGTATCAGGAGTCACTTAGGATGAGTCTGTTTTGGGCAATTTATGGGCGGAGTTGTAATAATCCCATCAGTTGGAGCGATCGAGTGAACAAGGCGTTGATAGGACCAGACATGTTGGCAGAGATGGAACATGAAATGCAGGTTATCAAACAAAATTGAAAGGTAGCACAGGATGGGCTGAATATTTAGGCAGATCAACACAGGGAATTTAACGAGATTCATGTTGGGGAATATGTGTACTTATGCATCAAGCCCAAGAAGTGCTCATTGAGGATTGGGTCATGTGCAAAGCCCGCACCTTGGTATTGAGGGACTTTCAAGATCCTTGAGAGGATTGGACCAGTGGCCTACACACTTGCATTGCCTCCAAATGTGAAAGTCCATGACATTTTCCATGTTTCATTTCTTAAGAGATATGTAAAAGATGTTGATCATGTTATTGATTGGTCTGTATTGCAAGTGGATCTAGAAGGAGAATTTCAGTTGGAACCTCAATGCATTTTGCAACGAAAGATGGTCATGCTTCGGAACTGAACAATCAAGCACTTTGGGCTGTATGAAGCCACATGGGAGATGGCCGATCAGATGTGGGCTATGTATCCTTAATTAGTTTCCGATGAAGGCAAACGAGATTTGGTATATTTACATATTTATGTATAGTTGTTATTGTAAATACCAGAACGAGTTGTGTTACAAAGCTCCAATAAGCGATATGAGTGTCATGTTGTTATGCTTGTCATGTTGGTTTTGTTTTCCAACAAGTTCATTATAAATACTCCATTGAGCTAATTTATAAAGCTCCATGGGCAATATGTTTTAGTTTTCAGTAGTCTTGTTGGTTGTAGGTGTCATAGAACGTTGAGGACGGTGCTCCCCTAAGGGGGAGGGGTTTGTAACAACCCCGAGTTAAAAGTTCATGTAATAAAATTAATAAATGAAAAATAAGACCAAGGTCATGGGACGTATTTTCCAAGTTGAATGTTGGGAAAAACATCCTAGTGGGTGTTCATTTGGTTTATTATGGCTAAGGGGAAATTGAAAAAGGCAATGGTAAAGGCTTTGAAAAGGCAAAGAGGCATTAATTAGCATTTTATTTATGAAAATAATGGAAAATATGAGAAAAGGAAGATGAAAGATCACATGTTGCATGTGAGGAGGAAATTAAAGGAAAATAAATAAAATTGAAGAAAATAGAGGCCTCAATGATAAAAAGGCTTATGAGGATTAGTTCATAGCCTTTTGACAATTTTGGGTTGGAGCTTTCTCTCTATTCTCTCTCTCTCGTACTCTTGCACATTTAGAGCATTCTTGGAGCACTCTAGCATTGGAGAAAGGAAGGAAAAGGAAGGAAAAGAAAGGGAATGGAAGCAAATATCGAGCAAGGAAGAGTTGGATCAAGTGGCTACAACAAGGCTACTTGCAGGTATTGAGTTGCATGTATGATTTTCTTGCTAGTTTTGGCATGCATGGAAGATGTATGTGTGTATTTGGTTCTCTTACTATCATTGGCATGGATTTTGTGAGGTGTTACAGTGGTTTCAACCTTGCCTTACCTTTATGGATAGCCATGGTGTGATGGGGTTCTTTCATTTGGTTTATTTTTGGATTTCCGAATGGTTTTGGAATACGGTGAGGTGGTCTCAGGAAAATTCTCGAGGGCCTAGGAATCCCTTGACCGGTAATGGTAGGATACATGGTAAATCCTAAGGGTGGAGACAGGAAAACCCCTCAATGTATTGGTGAAGAAATCTAGATGATATTTGGTTCAACTTAATCTATAGTCGGGTGGTACATGGAAGTCCCTGACTTTGCTGGATTTTGAATATGTTAATTAGAGTTATTTTCCCCTTGTATTTCATGAGTATTTATACTTGTTATATATTTCATTGAAAAAAAGTACTAGCTTCCTATGGGAGATGCACACTGCTAATGGCAGAAGTGTCCTCAGACACATAATTTTATTAATCAGAAAATAATAATTACATAATATGATTTTGCAAGAGTTTACACCCGAACAACCAAACACTCTTGCAATGAGCTATTTATAAGCTCTATGTCCTAACTACCTCTAATTATGGATCACTTATTAAATAACAAGTGTCCATTTACAATAAATGCTATAAAAACCAACTAGCTAACAAATCTCCTAAAATAGAGCCTAAGATACGACACATTTGAAGAGTCATATCTAGTTACAATAATATGCTAATTCTAAAAGTCTCAATTAAATAATTAAACATTCTAGAATAATAATTATTAATTTAATATCTTAAATTAATAATTATTTTATTCTAATTTTATAACCTATGATAAAATTGTATTTTTGGATCATCTAACATTCCCCCCTGTGATCCAAAGATACATTACAACAGATACCAAGTTCATCCCTGAACTTAGTAAATTTTATTCTGCCAAGCGGTTTCTTGAAAATGTCAGAGATTTGATCTTCGGAAGGACAATAAACTGGCTTGAGGACATCTTTGGCAATGAGAGATCTGATATGGTGATACTTGGTGTCCACATGCTTTATCTTTGAATGAAAAACTGGGTTCTTGGCAAGTTTGATGGCTGACTGGCTGTCAATGAATAATGATGTAGCTTCTGCCTGAGAAATGCCCAAGTCCTGCAAAATTTGCGCAACCAAACAATTTCACATGCTGCTTCCCATGCTGAAATGTACTCTGCTTCTGCTGAAGAAGTGGCCACTGTAGCTTGTTTCTTACAACTCCAAGATACTGCTGCTGACCCCATATTCAATAAATAACCTGATGTTGATGCTCGATCATCAATACTCCCGGCAAAGTCGACATCAGAATATCCACCAAGTACAAAATTTTTAGTCTTTGTGTAAAGAAGACCAAAATCTTTTGTTCCTTGGATATATCGAAGAACTCTTTTGGCTGCATTCCAGTGGCTATCTCGTGGTTCCTGCATAAAACGTGAAAGAATACTGCCTGCGTAAGATAGATTAGGACAAGTATTTGTCAAATAAATCAAGCTGCCAATCAACTGTCTGTAAGTAGTACTGTCCACCTTTCCCCCCCTTCAAATTTTGAAAGTTTCAAGTTTTGCTCCATGGGGGTGAGAACGGCCTTGCAATCCTGCATGCCAAATCGTTGAAGAACCTTTGCTACATACTTACTCTGAGAAATGAAAATATGATGTGGACGTTGGAAGACTTCAACTCCAAGATAGTAGTGAAGTAATCCCAAATCTGTCATCTTAAAACCTGCATGTAACTCCTTTTTCACCTGTGCAATATAATCATAATGATTGCCAGTAATGATCAAATCATCTACATACATAACAAGAATGACCAAATATTTTCCCTGTTGTCGCACATAAAAAGTATCATCAGATTCACTTCATTGAAAACCAACTTTCTTAAGGTATTATTCCATCTTTGCGTACCAAGCACGGGGAGCTTGTTTTAATCCATATAAAGCCTTGATCAATTTGCAGACTTTATGTTCTTGTCCTTCAACTTCAAAACCTGGCGATTGGGTCATATACACTTCCTCCTGTAAATCCCCGTTGAGAAAAGTGCTTTTCACATCCATTTGATGAACTTTCCATCCTCTCTGAGCGGCCAATGCAAGTGTTAAATGGATGGTATTCCATTTAGCTGTAGGAGCAAAAGTTTCCTCATAATCAATGCCTCCTTGATGTCTTTGTGGAAAACGGATATAGTAGGCACCTAGGGCAGAAGGCTTTCCTGAAAGCCTCTAAAAATGCATTGATTAAGAAAGAGCCTAAGGAGCGCCATCTAGGTGTCCATCTTCCCTATATCCAAGGGACCACGGACAAGATTGCTCGGATCCTTAGGAAGTTTGATATTCCCTCTACCTTCAGGCCCCTCAGAACCATACGTAATTCCTTGTGGTTGATGAAGGATCCTCTTAACCCCAAAGACATGAAGGGTGTATATCTAATTCCTTTCTCTTGTGGGACACCCTATATAGGGGAAACAGGGCACTCCATCCACCAGAGAATTTGCGAACATGCAGCATACCTGAAGCATGGAAGAACAAAGTCCTCAGCCTTAGCAGAGCATGTGGACAAGACTAAGCATCATGTCTGCATTGAGGAGGCTAAAGTCATTGCCAGGGTGGATCGGTTCCATCATCGCAAGTTAAGGGAAGCTATTGAAATTGAGCGAAGACCCAACAATCTCAACAAAGATGATGGGTGGAAAGTGAGCAGAAGTTGGATCCCTGCCCTGTCATCTTAGGGTTTCTTCCTTCCCCTTTGTGCATCCAGGGTGCTTTCTTCTTGTTAGGGTTTCTTAATCTTTTCGTGTTTACTGTTATTTATTGCTAGTATTCTGACCTTTTTATTATTTGGTAGTTAATTATTTAATTCATAAGGTCATCATCTTTGGTATATATAAATTATGATAATTATGTTATTTTTATTTATAGGTGGGATTGCTTCATTTTAGCTCTTTTAACCTCAGAAGTAAGTATGACTTTTCTAAATATTTGTCTATCTCAATTTAATATGATTATAATAGTGCACTCACAGATTTATATATGTGTATATATATATAGATATTATCTCAATAAAGAAATTAAATTATTTAATAAACATTCTCATTTACTTTTCAAACTAACCTATTAAGATTAGTTTTATTAATTAGTAAATTTAATAATTTTATAAACACAATATTACCTCAATAGTAATTAGTATAATTTTATAAGCAAAATAACATACCTTTAATAAACAATTCATATATGGTTAGTTAATAATTTAATAACTTATTACCATTAACATTATATATTTATTCATTTATTCTTATTTAATCTTAACATCCTATTATTATTATTTTTGGAATAAGAATAGATTTTATTTATGTAACCTATTTATTTCTTTAAAAGAATTCATTCACACAAATATTAATTTTCAATAACCATTAGTTTTATTCTAACGTTATTTATTTAAATAAATTACTTATGATACTATGCAAAAGTACCTAATGTTGTTTAATTCAAGAAATAAAATAATATATTATTAATCTTAATATTAAAAAAAAAAAATAATAATAATAATAATATTAAATATATTGATATAACTTCAGCCTTGGTCCTAGAGTCAAAATAGCCGTTATGTAGCCGTTGGAGTCTCTTCTCAGTCTATTTAACTTGCTAGGCCTGATCTGGTTCTTCAACTTGTCCTCACGATGAACCACACTAGTAGTTGGTTCGAAACGCGTCGACAAATGTCTTTTTTCATGTGATTTACGCTGAAGCTCTTCTTATAAAAATGCCTTCTTGCTGCGCAAAACCTTTTGCGACAAGTCATGCTTTATACTTTTCAAGTTCTCCCTTTTGATTATACTTAATTCTGTAAACCCATTTGCATCCTATGGTTTAACATTTGCTGGACAATCAACAAGTTTCCAAGTGTTGTTATCAGTTACTGCCTAATATTCTTCAACCATAGCTTATTGCCATTCTTTATGTTTTACTGCTTCTTTGTATGTGGAAGGTTCAGTAAAATCATTTGCTATCAAGGCAAAATTGCCTTCACTTCTATGTGCCCTTCTGGTGCCTGTTTTATTCTGCTCATCAGGCTTATACATCTTTCAAAAGTTGAACTGCCCATTTTGGTAGTTGGTGCTCACTTGTTTGCGCTTCTGTAAAGTCTCCATCATTGTAAAGAGGATTAATATAAACTGATGTTCGTCGTTCAGGTGAAGAATGTGGAGAATCATTGTCAGAAGAACTGCTATTGCTTGGAGATGCGGATGAAATGCTAGAAGACCCAGATGATGTTGTTGATGTAGATGGACTGGAGGATTCATCTTCAGAGGAAGGAAAATCAAGTTCATACCAATTTGGTGAAGTTGGTTGGCTTTGCATTTTTCCATTTCTTTTACTTCCCTTAGTTTCTAACTTGTGAAGAAGATTTTCAATTTCTTCAGCACTCTTACTTTCAGTTTCATCAAAAATGATATCCCTACTTACAATAAGTTTCCCATTGGTCAAAAGACGATACCCTTTCTTCTCATCAGAATAGCCAATCACTGTGCATTTTAAACTTCTTGAGTCAAGCTTAGTTCGTTTTTCTTTCGGAACTAAGGCATAACACACTGACCCAAAAACTCTAAGATGTTTAACTCGAGGTTTGAAACCAAACCAAGCTTCATAAGGTGTGATTTCATCTAAAGAAGCAATTGGAGATCTGTTTCTTAAGTAGACAGCTGTATGAATTGCTTCTGCCCAATATGTTGGACTTAACCTCTTGAAAGTTAACATGGATCTCGCCATTCTTAACAAGGTGCGATTCATTCTTTTGACTACTCCATTTTGCTGTGGAGTGTAAACATTAGTAAGATGTCTTCTTATGCCATTTTCACTGCAATAAGTTTTGAATTCATTTGAAGTGAATTCGCCCCCATTATCTGTCCTGAGTGTACCTATCTTTTCTTTGACTTCATTTTCAACAAGTTGGCGAAAAATTTTAAACCTCTCAAATGCTTCTGACTTGTTCTTCAAAAAATAAACCCAAGTCATTCTACTAAAATCATCAATGAAAAGTAAGAAATATTTGCAACCACCAAATGAAGTTTGTAGTGGACCACAAACATCACTGTGAACTAGTTGTTGTTGGCATTATTGCATAGGTTTGGCGCCATGGCACAGGTGTTGTCCTTGATGGCAACTCACTCTGATGACAGATCACATTTCAGGCTCTCAGAATGAAGGAAATCATATATACGCAGGTTCACCTTAACAAAGCCGCGTATACATGCGGTTTGGATGTTCCCAAGGTGCGTATGCGTATACACGCACTTTCATGCAAGGAAAAGTGCGTACATGTGGGAGAATTTATTTTTGGTTCGTGGTATTTAGTCCTTGGTATTTGAACCTATGGTTTTGGGCCATGGTATCTCATCATAAGTGTTGATCCCAAGTATTGGGTCCATGGCATTGAGTTGTTATGGTTTTTGGACTGTGGTATTGTGAAAGGCCTAAGGCTATAAATAGGAAGGAGATCATTTGGCAAGGTACTATCTGAATTATTGAATATCTGATAAAGTGCTAGATTTGGAATACTGTGATTGGGTTATGGTGCAGATCTGGATTTGAATGAAGAAGGAACCTGAGTGCAAGGAGAAGGATAAGTTCTATTGACGGGTCAAAATCTTAAGGCTTCAACGATAGTATCTTTATATGATTTTGAACTGTTCTATGGGGCACACGCTTGATCTATAAATTTGATAATCTGGGTTAACTAATGTCTAAATGATTGAAAGAGTGAATTATCCTTTATAGATCTGTACATAGGTTCATTAAAGGTAAAGCGCGTATACACACAGTTTCTGCAAGTGAAAGAAGCGTATACGCTGGTTGGTCTCAACATGGAAGTGTATACACGCAGTTTCTGCAAGTGAAAGAAGCATATACGTAGGTTGGTCTCAATGAAGAATCGTATACACACAGTTTCTGCAAGTGAAAGAAGAGTATACGCAGGTTGGTCTCGACGAAGAAGCATATACACGCAGTTTCTACAAGTGAAAGAAGCGTATACGCAAGTTGGTCTTGACGCAGAAGCATATGCATGCAGGTTTCTGAATAGTGAAGTAGCGTACGTCTTTTTAATTTTGTTTTAGCTGCTTCTGTTGTTTAGCTACAATGTTTTGGGTTCATAATTGGTGTGTGATTACTGTTACCGTGTTCTGGGTACAATAGTCGGAGAAGTGTTTATTTGATTAAGTACTAATGGGTGAAAAAGAGATTGTTTGATGATTGGATCCAGTCTGAAAATTTATGAAACGTGGTCCCTGGAAGAAAAGAGAGGGTTGTAGCTCTCTGCAGGTTGCAGCCTGCGTACTGGTAAAGGACTGCACCAGTA
>APFE031372605.1:0-25006 GCA_000404065.3 Pinus taeda
GGCTATGAATGTTGGTTTTAATGTTAAAAATATTTACTTTATCTATTACCATCATAATGTTCAAAAATATTTTATATCAACAAAGTAGTATTAATAAAATATTTGTAGGTTTTGAACTTCCCTTTTTTTTGTAAGCTTAGGAGTACTACATCTTCATCACATCCAATATATCACCCCAATTAGGGTAAGGAATTGAACCAGTGACTTCACATCGAGGAGTGCCCTAATAGAGCACTTGATCATCGTCTACCAAAAACGTGATGGACTTGTAGGTTTTGAACTTCTACTTATTAATAATTTCATAATAATTACAAGTAACAACAATAAACTTCATAATGATACAATCTTTAATAATATTGTACTAGTAATTTGATTTTCCTTCTTTCTATGTTTTAATAGATAAAACACACATAATCTTGAGCATAACTTCCCTTGAGATTTTGTTGGCTCAACTTAGAAATTATATTTGTATTTAAAATGAAAAATCGTGAATGTAAAATCTTTAATTAAATAAGATAAGATTTTAAACCATATTACATTTAACAATTATGTAGGTAATACAATCTAGCATAGTTATAAGCTTGTAGGAGTCTTCTCATATTTTCTTTAGAACATGAAGTTTCCCATATACAATTTTTTTGTGATTCCACACTTATGGTTAATTGGATGAACCAGATTCAGTCTTGTCATGATATCAATCTTGCACCTCTTTTGGAAGACTCTCTACATTTAAAAAATTGATTTACCTCATTCTTGTGTCATCATCTCTACAAGGAGCGGAACTAGGATGCCAATAGTATTTCCAAAGTAGGTTTATATAGAGCTCATGGAATGTGGTAGATTAGAGAAGAATGAGAGGGTACTATTTAATCATATTTCGACAGGCATTTTTGGGATCCTCATACTCAGTCAATTAGGGGCCCACAATAACCAACTGTTTACATGAGTTCTATTCGCAAATGCTCTTGTTGATCTTTTTCTTATAATCCATATTTTTTCTTGTAAAATCAATCATATTTTACATTACTAATCTTTTCAATGATCCATGAGTATGGGAAAATGTTAAGAAATCTAGTGCTACATAGTTAAGGCTTCTCATTAATTTAATTTCTCTTTTACTTGTCAATTTCTTGTGACTAGTAGTTTCTTCTTCTTCTTTTTTATTACATTATTATCATCAAGAAAATTTAAAAAACTTCAAAGACAATAAGGGAACACAAGAGATAGGTGCTTAGTCAGGGAAAAACTCCTAAGGAGGGGAAAACCCAATCAAATTGTTCCTTAGCATAATCAAAATAAGATTGAGACCATCCTAGACCTTGATCTAATCCTTTCTCCACCCATCAAGCCAACCTTTCTATTGGAGTATAATTCTTCCAAAACTTGTTCTTTAAGGACAAAGACTTCAAATTTTCCTATCATGTTTTAATTTCATCTCCTGCAATCATAGATAATTCAAACCAGTAATAGACTTTGATCTGCTTCTTTTTTATTACTTCCATAGATAGCTAATCCTCATAACTTCAATGAGCTTCTTTTCTTCAACAAGTTACAGATCAACTATGATAGCCAATATTCCAAGGTTGAATTCTCATTTATATGTATGTGGTCTTCACAAGGTGGATGAGTTCCTTCATGAGGTTGACTAGACATCTTATTTGAGGTTGACTAGAAGTGCTTGAGGTCGACTTGATTGTGGAGGACTTACTATGGGTAGAATACATGAAATAAATTTCTTTATTTGACACAATGAACCCAAGAAGGGTCTTTATGCATGATATTGAACTTTTGACACAAGACACAAACCTAGACATCTACAATGGAGGCTTGACCTATTGACAATTTGACTCAAGCATGAAATCAATACTTTAATAAGTCAATAAAATTTCCTTTTATAAATGATTTTTCTTTTTCTTTCCTTTGACAAATACATGACTAAAATACAATTACGAAGACTAACACTAGTTACATTCCTCAACAATCCCTCTTAATTAGGGAGGTATTCATAATTACATAAAGGTACATGGAAGATCTCATAATGATACAAACTATGAAGAGTTCTAGCACACACAGTGCTACAAACTAGATACCTGACAAGGGTACTCTAATCGGTGGGACTAAGGTGTACTCAAGATTTTAGCCACTCTATGTACCATTAGGATTTTAACCTCTAATACCAAGCTAGGGATCTAGGTGTGTATCGAAGGTCAGAGCTCCATGACCAGCTCCACCCTCCCTACTTCAAGATCTAGAAATCAATGCATAAGCTGACCATATGTCCTCCCAAGCATCTTATTTCCACAATATGCTTTATCTCTCTGAATCATATTAAATATAATATATATATATATATATATATATATATATATATATATATATATATATATATATATATAATATAATATATATATATATATATATATATATCTATATATATAATATATATATAATATATATATATATATAATAATATAAATAATATATATATATATATATATATATAATATATATCCAGCATGATCAACATTCAACCTTGTTACGGAAATATCCTACACAATCACAACCCTAATTAGTAATAAACCTTTAAACCTAAACCCAACATATATCATAACAATGAATTATTGTTTCCTATATAAAAGTAAACCCAAAACTTCCTAGTGCTACTTATAAAACTTATCAAAAGATTTCTCCTTTCATTTCTTCAACAACACCAAAATAACCTCAATACTTATCAAGTCTTTTGTTTGTGACTTCATGAATTATAGACATTTTTCTGAAGTACTTTCATTCATTACTTCTTCAATATATTTACTATGACTATTGTAATATTCTCTCCCTCTTAATTGAGGAGATATACCATTTCTTAAATCCAAGCTCTCTCTCAGCTTAACAACTTCCTTCTTCTATAACATTAGAGAGACTACAAACATTCAAGGCTTTATTTTTTTTCATGGTATCTAGTTCATCTTTGTCATCATCATTCTTGTAGCTCCTTCATCAAGCTCATCATGATTATCATCTTCAATTATGAAAATATTCAATATCTTGAAGATTATGTACCTACAAAAAATTAATAACAAGTACAACCAAATACAAACATACAAAATCATGAAGTCAACTATATCATTACAATGGAACCATCAAAATATTCAAGTTTTAGACATCAAATACCTAAACCTAGTTAGGTTCATAATCGACAAGTGACACATCTTTTATATTCTAGATTTTAACAACTTTATAGGGTTTTGTCACAAACCCTAGATTCCATATTTGAGACACAAAGCCTTAGATATTAGCAACTCAATTAAGAAATTCATCTAACATATACTAGATATTTGTCACAAATCCTAGATTTTATCATCATCTCAATAATTGAAAACATTTTACTTGTAGGGTTTCATTATCATGCTCTAGAATATCAATCTATACTAGGTTTATTCATAAACCTAATACTCTATGCTCATAGAATTTATATTAGAATTTACTAGGTTTTTGTTACAAACCCTATATATCATTAATGAATATTATCAAGCGATCCATTCATATATAGGGTTTTCTCATATCAATCTTCTATTAATGTTTTATGGTAAACCCTGGATACCAAAAACAAACCCCAACAATTTTGATTAAACTAGGGTTTCAATTATGCAAAAGCTTATGCACCTAGGGTTTCATTTTTTAGATTTACCTATGAAGGGTTTTGATCATAAACCCTAATTTACCAAACCCTAACAGTACGGGATTTCATTATATCTACTAAATATTAATAACAAACCCTAAAAGGCTAGGGTTTCACAACATTAACAAACCATAAAAATTAAGAGTAGAATTTTGTTTCTAAAGTTTATCAACAAACCCTAATTAGATTAAGGCTTTCATTGTTAACATACCGTAAAAAAAAGAGACTGGGGTTTTTAGTGAACTTTAAAGGTTAGGGTTTCACTAAAGTTAGTAAGAGATGATAAGGGTAGATTCAACTCTAAAGGTTAATTACCTAAACAAGAATCCTCATGATTCAAAAGCATAGACATGAAAGAGTTAGTAATGTATAACAAACTTTTAAAATGACTACAGATCGTAATATG
This sequence comes from Pinus taeda, assembly GCA_000404065.3. Classification (NCBI taxonomy): domain Eukaryota; kingdom Viridiplantae; phylum Streptophyta; class Pinopsida; order Pinales; family Pinaceae; genus Pinus; species Pinus taeda. The sequence goes on from APFE031372605.1 coordinate 4,086, forward strand.
AAAGAATATTTTACTATATTATATATATATATATATATATATATATATATATATATATATATATATATATATATTATATATATAATATAATATATATATATATATATATACCTTAATTTACTCCTTTTACAAAACCTGTTTAGTTTAATGAAGGGCTCCCTCTGAAGCATTTTCATCTCCTTGTTTGTCAACTTGTGCTTTAAGGATTTAATTTACCAAATCATCATATACATGTGATACTTCTCGACAAGTACTAATAAGAGTATAATAAATCTAAACTCAATAATATATCACCTTGAACAAATTCCAAGAGAGTCTAATTAGTTCTAAATATCATACAATTCAGCTTTTCATAAAGAATGGTTATATGCGTATAGACCTTAGGTATCATGATTTAGAGATTCATAAAGGGATCAAACAAATAAGATAAGGGTTTCTTTATATGTACTATATAGGGTCCACAATAGCTAAATAACTATCCAACTCTTCAAGTCATATAGGTATCTAAACTCTAAAAACATGATGTGCATACCTCAAAATTGCATACCTTTGTCTCTTGGAAAATTAATGTTCCATCTAGCTTTTTTCAATTTTGCAAACTGAAGGAAAATTGTTAAGTAATTAAAACATAGAAAGTAAAATTATTAATTACTTGGTTTAGGTGATTTATTTTACCATAGAGAAGGCTTCCAAGAAAAGTTATTGAATGTTGATCCAATATGCTAAATCCTTTCTTTGACCATATAAAAGGTTTTCAAAAAAAAGTATTTGTAAGGAATTATTTAGTGTGTCAAGATGCCTCAAAGGTTTATGTTCTCAACTTTTGGATAGAGTATGATGTGAAAGTTTCTATAGATATGTAGAATATTCCTTTCTCTATCTATATCTTCTTTATAGTTTTATAATTGTTATAGGATTTGTCTAGACTTGATGCATAGGATTTTGGATCCCTTTTGAGAATAACACCTATCTTCCTATCCTTAATCCAAGTCAGATTTTTATATCATTGTTTAGGCTCATACTGTATACATATTGGATGTACTAATTCTCATCTTATAACACAATAGTGGCAACATATTTCTTGTAGTGACTGAAGCTTTGACCTATACCTTTCTTAACTAGTTGTTTATTCTTCAAGTAATACACTACTCCTTGGTGTGATCACCCACAAAGATATACTTCAAATTTTCTAAGATTGTAGAATTTTGTACTATAGTCTATGCCTTGGACTACAGTAGGAGTCTTGGATCCTTTTAAGACAATTGTAACCTCATGACAGGATTTTCAATGAACTTGGTTTTTGGACTATTTCATGTGAAGATTCTTTGTTGGCCTTTGAAGAAATCATTTTCAAGATTGCATAATCAGAAAAAATTTGGACAAAGATTTCTTGATAATGATTCTAGACCTTAAAGAATGTCCCCAGGACTTCAATCCATATCTTGATGAACTCTTCCTTTCTTTAGCTTCAATAATAATCATTTGGATGTAGAGAATAGAGTGTCTAGGCTCTCAAAACCTTTTCATACTTCTTGAACAAGCCTGTGAGATTTGATAATTTGACTACAACTAGTTGTCACGCCTATACTTCTTATCCATTACTTCTAGGAGCTAGGTCCTATCCAATAGTCTTATCTTGGCTATATTGAAGCCTTTAAGGATCTTCTTCTTACCCTTACATGTATGAACCTTTCTTTGAAACCATGTTGAGAAATCTAGGGCTAAATAGTTAATGCTTCTCATTAATTTGATTTCTATTTTACTTGCCAATTTCTTGTGATTAGTTATTTCTTCTTATTCTTTGTTATTACATTATTATCATCAAGACAATTGCGAAAACTTCAAAGACAACAAGAGAACACAAGAGAGAGGCGCTCAGCCAGCTAAAACCCTTAAGGAGGGGAAGACCTAGTCAAACTCTTCCTTAGTATAATCAAAATCAGATTAAGACCAACCTAGACCTTGACCTAACACTTTATCCCCCTATCATGCCAACCTTTCTATTGCAGTAGACTTCTTCCAAAACTTGTTTTTTAAGGACAAATATTTTGGCCCTTTCTATCATATTTTCATTTCGGCTGATGCAATCATAGATACTTTGGACCTGTAATAGACTTCAGTCTACTTCCTTTTTATTACTTCCATAGGTGGCTAATCCTCATAACTTCAACGAGATTATTTTCTTCAACAAGTTGCAAATCGAAAGATGGTAGCCAATATTCCATCATTGAATGATCCTTTATATATATGTGGTCTTAACAAGGTGGATGAGTTCCATCATGATGCCAACTAGACATCTTATTTGAGGTCGACTAGAAGTGCTTGAGGCCAACATGATGGTGGAGGGGTTACTATGACTAGAATACATGAAATACATTTATTTCTTTCACACAATGAGCCCAAATAGGGTATTTATATAATGATATTGACCTTTTGATGACACAATTGGAGGTTTGACGTAGTAACAATTTGACCCAAGCATGAAACTCGTGCTCTAATAAGTCAATAAATTGTCTTTTTATAAATAATTTTTCTTTTTCTTTCTTTTGAAAAATACCATGACTTCAAATACAATTATGGAATACTGACACTAGTTACATTCTTCAACAACAAATACGTTATATATGGCAAACATGACATGTGGTTTCACTTACTGTTCACTGCTTTTCTTTTGGTTGGACTATGCTTCAGTGAGCAATTTCAAATACATTAATATTGGGAATGCACTATCTCTTAGTGGGTATTGTTCACTTCATTGAACAACCTCTTTATAATCATTTCACTTGATCATTATCATTAAATCACAAAAAATAATTTGGTAAACAATACATTGGATTTTGGTATACATATTTTTCCATTATAATGAGCAACAATTTCAAAGATATTGAAAAAGTCAATATTAGTAAGTCACATTCTTCCCTGTTTTCGAGAGCTTCTCTAATCCATTCCTTAAAAATGGATTTACACATTTAATTGGATGTTGAATTATCTTGACTTGGAATTTAAAACATGAAAGCATATGTTTTATTGAAACTTTAGACTAATAAACTAATAAAATTAATTAACTTATAAATAAGCTTATAATTTACAATAAATAATTAAATAAAACCAATATATAGCCATATGGAATTAATATTCATGACCTTTATTACATATGACTTTCTATAAAATAATTTCCTAATTCTTTAGGAAATTAAAGAGTGTTTTTTTGTTTTAAATGTTAGCTTTCTTGTTTTTACTTCATGCCATATTTGATTCATGCCCTCTTCTTTAATATTACCTAGGGTAAGAAAATTTATTCTTCATGCCATATTTGATTCATACCCTCTCCTTTAATATTAGCTAGGGTAAGAAGATGTCTTGATTTGTTGTTTTTTGATGGTATTTTAATTTTTATTTATGATAGTAACAAAAACTAACAAAATAAAAGAAAGTGTTTTTTTTTCTTCACACTATATAAAATGTTATGTATTTACCTTTTAACTAACATTTATCACCAAGGTTTCATTACAATATTAATTGAGCATGATTCAAAATAGATAATATAAAAGTAAATTTAGTGATGCAACACATTATTAATAACATATTGATTTTTAAATCTCACTGTTATGAACGTAACAAATATTTAATGTAAAATATATGTCTCTACTCTTTAGATCTTCACACGTGGACTTCAGTCAATGAACTTCTAACATATCATATGTGTTTATGGCATATTAGACAATACGCTTAATTTGACTACATATTGGAAAATACCTCTAAAAATTATATTATTCAATCCCCTACTAATACAAACCCAATACACCTACCCAATTTACAAAATCTTTATTTTCACTAAATATTACTAATATTCACTTTTTCATTAACATTTTTTATAAAATAAAACTCATAAAAATTAATTCATTACCTAAAATGCAGCCAAACACAATATTATTGATAAATAAAAAACTAACACATTGTTCAATTAAAACTTTCAAAGTCAATGTTCATCACCACGAAGATGAAAAGATTTAGAATAACCCTATTTATCAAAGTATAATGAAATGGTTTCAATAGAAAAATATCATAGAATGATATCATATATTACTGAGATGATTTGTAAAATATAATACCTACATGAAAAAGGTGTTCAATTTTATATCATGAAGGGCAAGTTACATGAAAGAGAACAATGAGACAAAATAAGTGAATTACATTGATGACTCCTATGTTTAGTGGTAAGATAAAAAGATTATTTTTAGAAAAAGATGAAAAGTCAATATTTTATAATTTAAACTATAAATTATATATTTTAAAATATTAAGTATAAGATATAAAAAAGGGCAAAAACTGGTAGTTTTCCCTTAGCATTATAGGAAGTTGGAATTGATTTTGCTTATAATCCATGGAAATTTTCAATAATCAAATAAAAAGATTTTTTTAAATAATATCAATCTTTCTAAAAGAAAAAGAAATCAAAAGCCTAATTATTATTAAATACTAATTGTTATTAAATACTCGTTAATCATACTCCAACCAATGCAAAACCATACTATCTTTGAGACATTAAATCATTTTGGATTGATCAAAATAATAGAAAGAATAAAAAAGCTTTCAATCTATAGACTCTACTTTATTTTTTAATTTAAAAGGTTATGAACAACTTACATGACTCAATGGAAAAAAAAAGGTTATGAACAACTTATATGACTCAATGGAAAAAAAAAAGGAAGTTTGCCCACTGAAAAATTGTTAAGCACAAATGGGAGGACCTCTTTAATACCATATCTCTAATGATCATAAATTTACTAATTCTTTAGTAATTCTTGTAAGTAACATAAAACCTACGAAACTAAATATAAGTAGTGTGATGGCTGAAGGGTGATATGATAGCTAATAACAATTAGCTGCCCTTTACTAGCTGCATACTACTTTTCCAAGTGAGTTAGAATCATAACTAATAACAATTAGCTCCCTTTACTAGCTACATATTACTTTTCCAAGTGAGCTGGAATTTTTTTAATTAAGGGCATTGCGATGGATTTTTTTTATTATTACTGTGAGATTTTAATATAGAGAAATAATAGGTTTTGCTTGTGTATGTAGTTTTTTACTTTTACTTGTTTTAAATCACTCTTTTTATTTACTTTGTTTCATATTTGGTAGAGAATATTATGGTCAAGGTTTCTATTATTATTTTTGGAGAACCATGATTCAAAGGTAGGTATTTTAAAATTAAAATTAAAATTAAAATTTATTAAAAAGTAATGACGGAAGGCCATGTTAGCTAGTGCATTCTCTATGAATTATCTCATTTTAATAATTTCTAAATGAGGAATGTTAGGAAAATCCATGAGCTTTAGATACCTTCATCTCATATGAATAAGAAATTGCTATCTAAATTGGAATCGTAAAAGACTAAAAGAATTGAATTACCATTGTTATGATTAGTGAATGTATGATTAGTGAATGTTTGAAGTTTAAGACGCTGAAGCTAATTTTAACATGTTATAATAACTAGCTTTAGAACTCAGGATTTTCCATTCTTTTGGAAAATTTCCAAAGATTTTTATAATGTCCATAAGAATAACAATCAACGAAGAGGAAATGGTCCAAAAGTTGCATCAAGATCTACTTAAGGAGAATGTAACAAAGAAATTATCTTCACATGCAAGATGTCAAGCTACAAGCTCTTAGTGGACACACTTTATTTTAAGTTTAGGTTTTTAATTTTTTTGCAATAATATTTTAGTATTAGGTTAGTTCATATTTACTAATAAGTTTTTAATTTTATTTTCAAAATTTAAAGAGTTAATTCATTCACTAACTTTATATACTTATTGTTTTTTCTTGTTTTAGCTTGATTTGAAACTTTGAATCTCATTATTTACATATACTTCATATCACTGGAATTGTCAATTAAAATGCACAAAAGTTATTTTTCTTACTTAATAAATAAAATAACTATATATTATTTTTGTTTTAAATTATAAAAATTATATGGAGAAATATTTGGACCATATTATTACTTATATACTTTTAATAATGTTATTACTAGCACAAGATATGAAAAAACCAATCCATGACAACAATAATATGAATAAACTCAGTCCATGAAATCTTAAAATGCTTTCATATTATACATTACAATGCACAGATTAAAGAAATTTAAAATTAGCCAAATTATAAACTTATTTTAAATATTATTAATAATTATAAAAAATTATATATTAGTTAAACATAATTACATTTTTTTAAACGTATAATAATTTTTACCATGAAGATCCATCCTCACTTTACCATGAAAATTTTCACCCTGTAAATAAGTTTTCTTACAATACATGGGGCAATACCATATGCCTAATATTACATATGTTGATATGATGTTTTCTTTAATCAATTAATTTGACATAAATTAATTAAAAGAGCATAACTAATTTGTAGATAAATCTTAGCCTATATCCATTTAGAGGGATCAAATCTCTTTCTTGAAGCACAAACCTCTTTTAGAGTGAAAAGAGATTTGATCCCTCTGGGTGGTTGGTATATCATGACTCTAAGTTAGTTTAATTATCAACCATTAAATAGAGCACATTAGAGAAGAATACCATGGGAAAAAATCATGGCTTAATAATACTATAAGAAAAAGCTATGAACCTCAGATTTTATTTTTAATTTAATTTAATTTCTTTTTATTTAAATAAATTTAAAAATATTAACATTACACATATTTATCATATTGAACTAGAAAGTATCTCTCAATATAATTATAAATATTTCAACATATTCCATAAAAATTAAATCTCTATCATTTAATTACAAATTACTAATAAATAAATTAAACTTATTAAAAATTTATTCTAAAATAATCACATCTGTAAACATAATTACTCATATAATCTTTTAATAACTCATATGATTTTTTAATAAAACTATATAAAATAGGCCCTTATTTTTTTTAAGTCTAACTCAGATATTTCGGAAGAATAATTGATTTTTTTACAATCGTTCATATAGGTTCATATAGGAATAATGCTTAATTTAAGTAGCCTGTGATAGTGTGTCTTTGACAATACTGCCATCATTTGTATACTTTTAGTAATCATATTTTACTTTATCAAGTTGGTGGATATAATTATGATAGACATTTCTCGTCCCAAATTGACACCTCATTATTTTTTTAAAAGTGGACCCCAATGCTAAGTGGTGATGCCTTCAGGAGCCCACTTGAATTTCCCATTTCCTTCGGTGGGAAATATAGAGCGGTTAAACCGTTTAATGACCTCACGCACATGAGTCTTTTGTAAAATATGCTAATATTACCTTATAATTAGCCAGGTTGACACCATTTCGATTATGACATTAGAAAACAAAAATCCTTATTAATAAATGTTTTTACGAAAATTTACTTTTCGTCTGTTTTAAAATTTATTAATAATTTTATTATTAGAAAGAAACACTTCAAATATAATTGCATAAATGATTTTGACCTTTTGTTATTTTAATATAAAATTAAGTTTTTATATATTTTAAGATTTATTTTTTATTGTTTTTTTCTTTTGTAAGTTTAGCACAATTATATTTTCATGATGTTTAATATATCACCATAAATGATTTTGACATTTTTTCATTTTAATATAAAACAAAGTTTTTATATATTTTAAGATTTACTTTTTATTGTTTTTTTTTAAGTTTGGCACAACTACATTTTTATCATTTCTAATATATCAATAATTGGACCAGTAACTTCATAACAAGGAGTGCCTTAATAGCACCCAATCACCATTATGTCTAATATATCACCCCAATTAGGGCAGGGAATTGAACTAGTAACTTCACAACAAGGAGTGCCTTAACAGAGAAACTTTTATTGTTATAAGGAAAAAACAATATATATATCTGATATATATATATATCTATATATATATTATATATATATATATTAATATATTATATATAAAAGATAGAGGATAATAATTGTAATGCTTGGTTTTTTATATAAAATAAAAAATAATAAATAATTATAAATATTATAATGTTAAGGATGTTTTAATTTTCAAAATAAAAAAGATGGTGTACTGAAATATTTGTTTTTCTTATTGGATGTTTTTTTTCGATTTAAATTGTGTGCGATAAAAAACAATATTAGATGTTTCGAGTGAACACTCTACCCATCATTAGAGACAAAAGAAGATTAAAAAAATACAAATAAATTGTCAAGAATTAGAATAAATTGATAGGGATAGAGATGAAATTGATAGGGATAGACATCTCTTGAGAGAGAATTAAAGAAAAATTAATAAACTAACTAAAAAGTTAAACAGAAGAAAGTGATTTACCATTGGAAAAAGACATGAATAAATTAAATTAAAAGAAATAAATGATCTAAGTGGAAATAAAGGATAAAAAATTGAGGAGAAAGAGGAGGGATAATGAAGCTAAAGAAAGGTAATTAGAGAGAGCCAGGAATGAGAGTTGAATAAGATACAAAGTTGTTGAGGGAGAATTTAAGAAAAACTAATAAATTAAGGATGAAAATAAAGATAAAGATTAAAAAAACCAAAACAAATAAAAAATTTAGGAACAAGTGAATAAACAAGGGGGATGGGGAGAAGGCATCGGAGGATTGAGAGGAAAAAACAAATTGAAGGAGAGGGAATATGGGGAAAAAGCATAGATTAAGACATGAAATGGTAAAGGATGAGGATGAGTGAAAAGTGGGAGTGAGGATGAAGAGGGGAAAGGGAGGAAGTGAGGAAAGAACAAAAATAACAAGAGGAAGAAAGAAAAAGGTGAAAATTATAGACTTAGGTGGTGAATGGTAGCTTTCCATCAACGATTGAGTTTGTCGCCATTTTCATGGTTCAAACTATTTGGGTGTTTTTCCATTTCAACAAATTCTAAGATGATTCGAATAGAATAGAAGGGTTATAAAGCCAATATTTTAGCATCCTAGAAAAATGAAGTGGTTTGTTTTATGTTAATGTGTTGATGGTGTTGGATGTTGCCAAAATTGTAAAGCTCCCCGATATGATATCTCAATTAGACCTCACATAGTTTGGTGTAGGAGTCTCATCCGGTCATGTGGTCCAACCACCATTTGGAAAGGTTTCACAGATACACCTTGGTTATGATTATACACAAGAGAATGCAAAACCTCTTTAGGGCAGTAACTATGTAAGCTTTGTGAGACACCAAATGTAAGGTGTACAAGGGAGACTTCCACAGATGGTAAGGGAAATGAACCACTGGTTAGAAAAGTAATAGTACTATCCTAAAGGGAACCCAAGAAGGAAGAGAAAGGCTTGTTGATTACTTGTAGATTAGTCCACATAATAAACAAAAATCATTAAAGCATAACAACGTTCATTCAATAACATCCATAACTAAGCAAACAATTAGTTCATAAAATTAGTATGCGATTGAAGCAAAATATACCATAAACATAACAAGAATAGTCCTATTATATCTACGATACATGTATGAAGAAGTACCAACTCATTGAACTTCTAATTAAGAATGAAAGATCCTAAGTACATTGTTACATAAATGAAATACTATATCCAGTAGTGAAACATGAAGCCATAACTTGCCTCTCCAAAGAATGATCTATCTCCTATGTACTTTAAGAGAAGCCAAGGCAAGATGCCAAGAATCCCATCCCTTAAATTGAGTTCTGAGGAGCTATTAATAATAAATAACAATGACAATTGAGTTGCCTCATGACTCTTCACATCCTATGATTATTCATATTATATTCATTACTTATTACATTCCATATGTGGCTATTCACAGTCCACATGCATCCCTTGGACTTCATTACATACCAGATATTACATAAGACAAATTACATATGAGATAGTGGCTATATAGCACAAAACTGATAATGGGAAATGCTCATCAAATTGATAAATCATATGCTTCCTCATGGAGCTCATTTGTAATGTATGTGTGCCATGCTCTGAACTCCGTTGAGATGCCTCTAACCCGAACAAGCAAGTCCCCTACATACCACATCTTCAGCTTCATTGTGTTCGTCAATATGATCTTGGAACTTGACTGAATATTATTCCATAGCCATGAAAGTTTCATATGATATTTGACTAGTGTGATGGCGTACTGTAAAAAAATTTCCTTGGTGACCCCCAAGCCTTCTTGTTCTGTTGCTTTCTTGATTTGTTCAACATATTTCCTGATCTCCTGGAAGATGATCCCTCTACCTATGATTGCTTCAAATGTTCCTATTGTGAGCATATAATGTTTCTTTGTTAGAGAATAGAAAACATTATGCAATCAATTACAAGCAGCAATAGTACTAACTAATTACTCTCCAAGGCACATGTAGTTCTAACGTGAAGGCTCTACTAAACTTTTTTTATCTTTGAGATAATATTGTTTTTATTTTACAAATGTTGCAAAGCATTTGGATACTTGGCAGCCCACTCTTGAAGACGATCAACCACTCTATTTGCTACTTTCAATAGTGTTACCACATTGTGTGCTTTCTTTTGAATGCCAACAAGAGGAGCCACCACCTGTTGTATAAGTATCATCTCATCATATAACCCTACCATGTTGTCCTCCATTGGCCCCAATTCCTCCTCCATAGTTGACTAACATTTTGTGATCTTGCAACCTTGTGATAATAACCATTGATCCTCTCTTGTAGCATGTTCCTCCTATTGCTTAACTTCAACAAGTTATTTCCTCATTCTAGCATTCTCACTTAGTAAGATATTCAAAGTTATCTTGTGCTACTGTGGCAAAAGAAACATTTGCTACCATGAATGCCCTAGGATTCCTTCTGGTGTTGGTAGTTATCACCTTCTCTGTAGAAACTGAGACTGGATTATGAAGATCATTCAAAAAGTATTTATTCCTCTCTCACATGTTCCTCTTACTAAGCTAATCAAATGTGACACTGCATACATCCATGACTTTATCTACCGATGGAGGTGTGATCCCCATTTCTTCGAATGGAAGATGACCACTTGTGAGAGGAGATTCCTCTAGAAAAAATTGCTCATCATCCATGGGTTGAATGGTATCTTCTTCCTTCGATTCTTCCTCTTCTATCTCTTGTGTCAACTGTTCTTCTTCCCGTATCTATACTACTTATTCCTCCTGGGACTACCTCTACTGTTCTTATTCTATCCTTCTCCTCTCCTGTTCTTATTCTTATTTCTTTTGAAGCAACTCAGCCTACTACGTTTTCTCTTCTTCTTCTTTTGCTTCTCTCCTCTCCTACTTTTCTTGAATAGCTCCTATGTTTAGAGGATCAACTTTCCACTTCCTATTGCTCTCGCTTACCGAATCATATGTGATCCTTTTCTTGGGAACAACTTTCCTTGCTTGAGGGATTATTTGTTCTTCCCCCTAAACTTACATATCTTGAGATGGTGGATCTTGGGATGAACTGGTCTCTGTTACTAGAGGTGTTTTTCTAATTGCATTACACCATTTCTTCACTTTTCATTTTTTATTGTGGACATCAATGAATACCCCGTACTATAACTAATCCTTTCACAATGGTTCCTATACACTCTCCTAGGATCATATCCATGAAAGTATTTAGTAGTGAAGTTTGAGTGACTCAACTCTTGTATTTTTTTTGATGTCGCCTTATGGCTCTTCAACTCATATAATTCAATCCTCAATGGGAAGATGAGCCAAGAACTTTCTTCCTCCTCTGAATAAATCTTGACAATCCCTTATCCAATTGATTTGTTACTTCGAGCATGACCACCTTATTGGTCACATATCATGGCATGAGATGAGGGGATATCTAAAAACTTAAAAATCTGATATATGTACCCTCGAGGGCTCCAAAGCAATTCATGATATCTCATAGTGACTCCTTCGCGTGATTAGTTATGCCAGGAGGACCGATCTCGAATATCATATGAAAGATAATTGCAAATAATTTCTCAACCAATCTATCATATGCACATATGAATCTTGATTATGATAACAATCTATAGTGAAAGAAAACTAGGAACTTGTTCTAAAGGGTCTAGTTTGATTAGGTGATCAATTTTAAGATAAAAAATGAAAGTACCAAGAAATTCTTGGAACTTGAACCAAATCAAAGAGCTTACCAATTTGAATCCAATTCAATTTGAATCACTCAAAACTGATATCGTATGCTTCTGATATCGCATTCTGATTGTTTTCCCAAACAAGTAAAAAATTTGTAGGTACACTGATAGTGCAATGCATATGTTGATTGGGGAAGGTGACAGGGCAGGCTGATTATACAATGTGGGCCAATGGTAGGCATCCACTTATCCTCTCTAGATTAGTTGAATTTTGCTAAGTTTTAATTGATTGTGGTTGTGGTTTAGTTGTCTAATGTATGGAAGCCACATAGGCCAATGGATGGCTGTTATGTAGCCTCCCAAGGGCATAGAAAAATTTTGTATGGGCCAAACTGCACCCATAGGGATCAAACATGGAATCAGTTAAGCATAATTCAAGTGCCTTACCATTAGGGCGCATGGTGGTTCTTATAATTCACAGTGGATGACCACTATATAAAGTATAAGGTGTTATGGACTTGGGTTGGTGCCAAGACCCCACACCACACACCACAGAATCATAACGAAGGGAGCCAAGGGCTCAGGGCTTAGCACCAACCCAAGGCCATAACACCTTACCATTGGATCGCTACCATATAACCTATGGAGGTGCTGAGGAGTGGGGGTGGAGGAAAGAGCTCTAGTCCATGGTCATACCACACCTCATATGCCCACATCAGAGGCTACAACATAGGCGCTAAGGTAATGGGGCCAACTTTAGATATTTTATGACCTTATGTCACCTGGTATGTAGGATTAGCGGCTATGACATTTCGGGTGGACCATTAGCCTAGCCCTTGGCCCCGTGGAGTGCTATATGACCTCTCGCCCAACTTTTAAGAGGCCTAACTGGTGGGGGTTAGTGTTAAGGCCCAACCCTCTACCCTATGTTCCCACAAGTCCATGATTTTCGGTCTCAAGGGGTTAGAGGTTGAATTAAAGTTCCAGCAAAATGCACTGACAGAGGATGGAATGATCACTCTGTTAGATATTTTTGGGGCATATTTGTAGGACAGTTAGTGAGAAGGGCGAATTTGTAAGATGGTTAACAATCAAGTTCATGACAGAGCTTGGAAGCTCATAACGCTTTGAGGTTTTATCCAAATTGAGCTCAAAAAGAGGCTACTTAGGGATTTTTGGATGCTTTGAATCCATTGGTAAACTCTAATTTCTTATTTGAGCACATCTAAAAGGTATTTTTTCATATTTGAGAGTAAATGTGTATGGACCAGTCATGGTTTGGAAGTTGTCCTGGAAGGTATTTGGACATGGAGAAGACCTTGTAGGGGTATTCTCACTTTTAGAAGGCTACTGTAGTAGATGACTAGCAAGGTTCAACTCAGGTTTAACTTTGAGTTACTGTTGTTGTGAGAGTTATTTGTAGGAGAACATTATGTTATAGGGGTAATAGCCACATATTTACCTACAACAAATGTTTATGTGCTTCATTTTTATATTGAATATATGAGTGGTCTAGTCATGTTGACAAGCTTGAAGATGTTGCCTAGGAGAGGTGAACTCCATCAACAAACCTTTGTCTTGCTCTGATTTATGCCTACATGGATTATGTGCTATTATGTTTATTATGTTAAATTACATATTAAGATTAATTCATGATGAGAAGAGACATTTGAAAAAACTATTGTTTCAAGACCCATTTTAACCTTGCAAAGCATTGACACAGTCCTAAGTTTTGTTTTATTTGATTTTGGAAAGTAGGAAGAAATCACCTAATCCAATTTCAGATTAGTTTGGTATCAGAGCAGCAGTTGACCAAGTGGCAATAATGGACAACCAAAAGAGCCTTCAAGAGTTAGAGAAGAATAACTTGGAACTTCATATGGAGAACATAGAATTGAGAAGGATGTTGGAGATAGCTAAAGAGGAGAAGAGACACATGCGCTTTGTATTGAAACAAGTTCTTGATGAGGAAGTTGTAGAAAGTTGAACTCCTACACCAGTAAGGGAAACCTCCATAATAAGGCGAGTATGTGATCATGGTTCAAATAGTGGTTTTGGACCATATGTGGAAGATGTTGCACGTACATTTTTCAAGCATATTCAAGAAGAACACTATATGCCAGTGGATAAGACTGGGTGGCTAGAGTCATCTACAAGTTGGCCATCATCGTCATCATCAAAAGCTGAAAGGATGAATGACAATTTTAAGGAGGTAATTAGCATCTCAACTTCCACTCCTTCTGTTTATATGCATAACAACATTTTTTCAGTGTTCGAGCAACACACAAAGGGTATAGAAATCAAGTTGCCATCCAAGATGGGATATGAAGGTGGAGGTCTCGACATAAATGACCAAGGTATTACCAATCCAATTATGGTTGAGAGACCAAAGTATATGGGATTGGGATATGTTTGAAGGGAGTTTGGGGAATGCTCCAAACAACATGAGGTATATAAAAAATCTGAGCATGAGATATCACCACTTTGTGACAACTGTCAAAGTTGCAACTCCAGGGACATGTATAACTCTCAAGAGTGTTTTCCAATGCATGGAAATTTTAAATACTTATGGAATAAGTACCCTTGTACATTTTGTGATGTTATTAATCATTGCGTAACTGTATGTGAGAAAAATATGATAATGTTTTAAAGAATGAACCAAATTTTAGGCATCAAGCATAATGAATTTCTTTTGCATGAAAGAAATTCTATGTTAGCAAACAAGAAGAACTTTTTCTATGCTTATTGCAAAGTGCATGGACATGACACTAAATGATGTTGGAAGTTGCATCTGAAACTTCGTTCAAAGAAATGTAAAGAGATTATGCTGAATAATGCAAGGGAAATAAAAGGTGGCAAAGAGGACTCTCCACAATCCTAAGTGACCTTCAAGACAAGATGGCGCAAGAAGAGAACCCACAAGCTTAGGAGAGGAAAAGTTTGGGTAGACTTATTGTAAAGTTTTTTTATAAAATTTTGTAAATACTTGTTGTCATTACCTATTTAGGTACTTTTGTGAAGTGTACATTCATTGTCACTATGTTCAACAAGTAGATGTTTTTCATTGATGCATGTAGTGACTTGTTATAGTCCACATGTTAAGGACTTTTATGTATGTACAAGATTGTTGTTCAAAGTTTTCTACTAGTTGTCATATGTTCACTAATAGAAGTATTTGATTTTCAACTTGTGAGAATTGAATATTAGTTTTCATGATTGTATAAGATGACTATGTATTGTAGGTAAGGTCAATCATATCATGGAAAATTTTGTAGCAGTGTACCTTTTATGTACAAGCTCAGCTTGAAGACCTTAAAGAAAGTTTATTTTGTTTATGGTTTCCAAGATGGGGTTAATTTTGTCTTCAACAATGTAACTTCAAGATGAAGTATTTTTAGAGCCGTGAAAATATGAGAGTAGAGAGAATGTTCATATTCCATTCATCAATATTTTGTTCCTGCAATAGTGATAAGAATGATGACTCAATTCTTAACAGGATAAAAATTCTTCATGAAGATGATAAGTGAAGTGCCTTGATTGGGGCTTGAAGGGCACCAATTGAAAATTTTACAATTTGGAGTGAGATTTGGGTGTTTTTGAGTTCCATCATCTTCATATTGACTAGGGAAGTAAAATTTTGGAGTCCAAAAGTTCCTAGTGGGTAGGTGTGATCAGGTAATTAATTTTAAACTCAAACATGAAAGTACTAGAACTTCTTGAATCTAGATCCAAATTGAAGTGCTCACCAAATTGAATATAATGCAATTTAAATCGCTCAAAAATGATATCGTATGCTTTCAGTATGGTGTTTTGATTGTTTTCCCAAACATGCAAAAATGTTGTAGGTACACTGACTGTGTAGTACGCATGCTGACTGGGAAAGGTGACTGGGCACGTTGACTATACAATGTGGGCCAATGGAAAGCTGCCACTTTTCATCACCAAATTGGTCAAATTCTACTAAGTTCTGATTGGTTGCGGTTCTGGTTTCATGGTCCAATGTATGGAAGCCACGTGGACCAATGGATGGCTACCATGTGGCCTCCCAAAGGCATAATTTTAATTTGTATGGGCCAAACTGACACCCACAAGGATTGAACAGTAGACCAGTTGAGCACAAGTCAAGTTCCTTACCACTATGGCACATGGTGGTTCTTATAAGTCGTAGTGGTTAGCCACTATATAAAGTATACATTGGTGCTATATGGGGGAAGGGGTCAGGGCTAAGACCTAGCCCCTAGCCATAGTACACAACACAGAACCATGGCAGAGGGAGAAAATGGATTGGGGATTAGCCCCAGCCCAAGGCCATAACACCTTACCATTGGACCACTACCATATAACCTACGGAGGAGATAAGGAGTGGGGGTGGAGAAAAGAGCTTTGGCCCATGGTCATACCTCACCTCATATGCCCATAGTGGAGGGTACAAGGTAGGTGCTAAAGAAAGGGGACCATCCCTTGGTCATTTAACAAAGCACGTGCCTAAGGCGAAATGAAAAAGGTAGCCGAGTGATCAATTTTATGCTTGAAAATGAAAGTGCCTAGAACTTGTTGAAATTGGCACCAAATTGAAGTGTCTATCATTTTGAATCCAACAACGTTCATTTCACCTCAATCCGACACCAGGAGCTCAAGTTATCGCCTGCTGATCATTTTCCCAAATAATAAAAAATTGGAGGTGAGTGGTTGGCTGTATATTCTTGGGCCAATGATAAGATGCCATTTAGCCACTCTACATTGGTCAAACGTTATGGAATTTGATTGATTCAAATTTTATATTATTATTTTTAATGGTTGACTGTGTTTGTGTAGGCTCTAATGGTTGGAAGCCACATGGGCCAATGAATGTATGACAGATGGCCTCCTAGTGGCATGATTTTTTTTTATGGGTGAATAGGCCTTCAGCAGAGTCAAACATCAGACCTTCGACTAAGAAAAAACACTCATTACAACTCTACCATCGCATTAGGACTTAACCCATATAGTCCCCCACATATATTTAAATTTAAGCACTTCATTGTTTGGGTTTGGCCAGGGCTAAGCCCCAGCCCTAGTTCCCGTGCCCATAGAACCTTGGGGCGGGACCAAGGGCCAGCGCTTAGCCCCAACCTAAAGTCACAAGCTCGTCCACATATAACTATAGGTGGGAGGCTAATGGAGGGGCCAGCCCTAGGAGCTCGAAGATGGGGGCCAACCCCGGGTCACATACACCCATATAACCATACCGAAGCTGAGTGTAGGGGGCCAACCTTTAGGTACAGAGAACGAGGGCTAGTACCAGGCCACATGGGCAATGCACATGACCACTAACAAGAGGTTTGGTGTGTGCATGGATTTGTAGGCCTAATTCTATGGCATCAATATGAACAAATCCAGTTTCGTTGGGGGCCCACCCAAGAAGGGTGGGTGGTTAGACCTAGCCCTTGGGCATGTGCCCCAATACAATCGTAATTTTCATAATTTTGGGGATTTGAGGAAATTTAAAATGTCTAAATATTTCACCCGTCGGGCATGATTGTAGACCATATTTGTACATTGATTTTAGGTGTGGGGTGCTCAAGCTAGGTTTAGGTTGAATTGTAGGTTGTATAACAATCAAGTTCATGAGAGAGATTGGAATCTCATAACGTTTTACATTTTTATCCAAATTGAGCTCATAAATAGGCTGCCTAGGGGCTTTTGAATGTTCTAAATTCATTTTTAACCTCTAATTTCTTATTTGAGCACATCTATAGGGTCATTTCGAAGGTTTGAGGCTAAATGTGTATGGATAAGTCAGGGTTTGGAAGTAGTTTTAGGAGGTATTTGGGCATGTAGAAGACCTTGTAGGGGTATTGTCACTTCCGTAAGGCTACTATAGTAGTTATAAATAGTATGGTTCATCTCAAGTTCAACCTCTCTTATCATGAAGTTTTGATTATATGTTTCAATGTGGAATTGAAGAATGCACATGATGTTTTTGTAGCTTGTTTCGGTTGAAGTATGTCATTTTCGAAGGAGATGTTTTGAGTTCCTGCTGTTGTGAGAGTTCTTTGTAGGAGAAAATTACCTTGTAGGGGCAATAGCCACATATTTAACTATAGAAAATGTTTATGTACTTCATTGATACTAAATATATGAGTGGTCTAGTCATGTTGTCAAGCCTAGAGATGTAGCCTAGGAGGGGCGAACTCCGTCAACAATCCTTTGTCTTGCTCTTCTTTATGCCTTCATGGATTATGTGTGTTATGCTCATTATGTTCAGTTACATATGAAGACTAGTTCATGCTTGAAGAGACATTGAATAAACCTGTTGTTTCAAGATGCGTTTTTTATGTACTTCATTGGTGTTGAATATATGAGTGGTCTAGTCATGTTGACAGACCTGATGATGTTGCCAAGGAGGGGTGAACTCTGTCAACAAACCTTTGACTTTCTCTTATTTACGCCTTCATGGATCGTGTATATTATGTTCATTATGTTCAGTTACATATGAAGACTAATTCATGTTTGAAGAGACATTAAATAAACTTGTTGTTTCAAGACCATTTTTAACCTTGCAAAGGATTGACACGGTCCTAAGTTTTGTTTTATCTGATTTTGGAAAAGAGGAATAAATCACCTAATCCAATTTCATATCAATTATGTATTAGAGCACTAGTTGACCAAGTTTCAATATGGGAAATAAAAATAATATCCAAGATCTAGAGGATCAGAATTTGGCTCTTTGGAAGGTGAAAATAGAATTGAGAAGGATGTTGGATATAGCTAAAGAAGAGAAGAGATACACGTGCTTTATATTGAAACTAGTTCTTCATGAGAAAGTTGTAGAGAGCTCTACTCATACACCAGCAAGGGAAACCTCTAGAATGAGGCCAGTGTGTGGTCATGGTTCAAATAATGGTTTTGGACCATATGTGGAAGATGTTGCATTTACATTTTGCAAACATCTTCAAGAAGCACACAATATGCCAATGGATAAGAGTGGATGGATATAGTCATCTACAAGTTGGCCATCATCATCATCATCAAAAGCTAACAAGATGAATGAAAAATTTGTGTAGGTAATTAGTATCTTAAGTTACACTCTTTTTGTTTTCATGCATAACAACTATTTTGCAGCGTTCCAACAACATACCAAGGGCACATATATGAATTTTCTTTCCAAGATGGGATATGAAGGTGGATATCTTGGAAAAAATGGTCAAGGTCTTACCAATCGAATTATGGTTAAGGAAATATCAAAGTACCTGGGATTGGCATATAGCCGAAAGGAGTTTGGAGAGTGCTCCTAACAACTTAAGCTACATCAAACATCTAAGCATGAGATGTCACCGCCTTGTGACAACTGTCGAAGTTGCGACTTTAGAGACATGTATAATTCTCAAGAGCATTTTCCAATGCATGGAAATTTTGAATATTTGTGGAGTCACTACCCTTGTACATGTTTTGATGATTTTGATGATTGTGTGGTTGTATGTGAGAAACATATGATAATGTTTAAATGAATGAACCAAATTTTGGGCATCAAGCATAATGCATTTATTTCGCATGAGAGAGCTTCTATGTTAGCAAACAAGAAGAAGTTTTTCTGTGCTCATTGCAAAGTGCATGGACATGACACTGACCAATGTGGGAAGTTTCATCTGGAACTTCGTTCAAAGAAAGGTAAAAAGTTTATGCTACATAATGCAAGGGAAGCAAAAGGTTGAAAGGAGGACTCTCCACAATCCTAATCGACCTTGAAGACAAGAACATGAAAGAAGAGAACCCATAAGCCTAGAGAGGAAAAGTTTGGGTACACTTATTGTAAAGTTTTGTTGTAAAATTTTGTAAATACTTGTTGTCATTATCTATTTAGGTACCTTTTTAAATTGACATTATTTTCACTATCTTCAACAAGTATATTTTTTCATTGATGTATGAATTGACTTGTTATAAGTACATGTGTTCAACCACTTTTGTGAATGTACAAGATTGTCATTCAAAGTTGTCTACAAATTGTCATATGTTTAGTGATACAAGTATTCGATTTGAAACTTGTGTGAATTGAATATTTGATTTTAAGATTGTATAAGATGACTATGTATTATAGGCAAGGTCAATGATATCATGGAAATTTTTGCAGCGGTGTACTTTCTATGTACAAGCTCAGCCTGAAGATGTCAAAGAAAATTTATTTCAATTCTGATTTCCAAGATGGAGTCAAGTTTGTCTTGAACTATTTAAACTTCAAGATGAAGTGTTTTTGGAGCCATGCAAAGATAAGCTTAAAGAGAATGTTCAGATTCCACTCATCGGTGTTTTGTTTCTACAACAATGATAAGAATGTTGGTGATCCAGATTTAAATAGGAACACAATAGATTACAGAGATAACCACAAATACAGAGATGCGATAGCCATAAATAAAGAGATGCAATGGAAATAATACTTCATTTCAGTAATGGAAAATACCAAAATATGCTTACAACCAGAAATGGAAATAAACCAGCTAGGGCGATGGTAGCTTATCTCTGAGAAGAGATGTGGCGGCTACATGCCTCTGAACTGTTCTGATCTGTGTTACAAAGAGTCTCGAAGGCCTATTTATTGTTGAGAAATAATGGAAACCGCTTCACATTCCAAAACCTAAGCCTAGAAGATGAAACGCAAAATTGTGGGCCCTGTTTTGAGTAAATTGGTACATCAATTTCCCGGGGTCGTAACTTTGGCATACAATCTCCGTTTGATGCGAATGATAGCTCGTTGGAAAGATATATCTGAGAACTATCACTTTGGGAAGGACAACATTTCCATGGACCCATGTTTCCCCCATATTTCCCAAAATACATCGTTTAGGGCCTCAAAACGACTCTGGAAGTTCAGGACCCGAAAAAACTGCTAAAAATAGTAAATTGTGCTACAATTACGGAAACTGAAAA
>APFE031372607.1:9481-22103 GCA_000404065.3 Pinus taeda
CTGTAGACCAGCTTTCGTTCCCTAGTCTTGTTTCAACTACCGATAATATGACAGCCCTAAATGTTCCTAATTCTAAAGTGGTATCTACCCTGCCACGGGTTAATTATGTGGCAACTGATCCCGTGTTTTCAGTTACCGATGTAAGTGAGCCTCTCATTGTTTGCTCATCTTCCTTTGATTTAGATCTGGTAATTGACATGGAAAACTCTATGGGCTTATTTGAACGCGATGTTCTTATCCCTTTTGAGTCCCTTGACATGTGTTTCTTCTAGAGAACCATTCTTCCTTCTGATGAAGACCTCTTGGAAGCCATGATCAAGGTGTGTCCATTGACATGTCTTTCTTCCAGTTGGGAGCCATGATCGCTGGCGAGGATAGTTTTTTCCTGTATCAACCTCGTTAAAAAATGAAACAGGCTGTTGCGAGGATAGATTTTTCCTGTATCAACCTCGTTAAAAAATGAAACAGGTTGTAGCGAGGATAGTTTGTTCCTGTCTCAACCTCGTTAAAAAATGAAATAGGATTTTGAGGATAATTCCTTGTCTTGTGTCAACCTCGTTAAAAAATGAAACAAGGATAGATTATATAGGTAGATTGTAGAATGGAGTACGAGGATAGTTTTGTTCCTGTGTCAACCTCATTAAAAAATGAATCAGCTAGATTTTAGGATATGTAAGTAGATTGTAGAAAGTAGGATTTTGCGAGGACAGTTCCTGTTACTGAGTCAACATCGTTAAAAAAATGAATCAGGTTAGAGGATAGTTCCTGTTACTGAGTCAACCTCGTTAACAAATGAATCAGGTATGAGGATAGTTCTTTTCTTGTGTCAACCTCCTTAAAAATGAAACAACTCCCTTTTCAAGGTGAATATTGAAAGTAAACCTTCATTCGAGTGCAATGAAGCCTGGGGGGCATGTCCCTTGATTTACATCATTATACTAGGGGCATGCGAACTTTATGAGCATAGTTCCTTATCTTGTGTCAAGCTCATTAAAAAATGAATCAAGGATTTTTGAGCATAGTTCCTTGTCCTGTGTCAAGCTCGTTAAAAAATGAAACACGGGTAGGTTAGGTAGGTAAATTATAGAGAGTAGTCATGAGCATAGTTCCTTATCTTGTGTCAAGCTCATTAAAAAATGAATCAAGGATTTTAGAGCATAGTTCCTTGTCTTGTGTCAAGCTCGTTAAACAATGAATCAAGGTTTTTAGAGTAAATTTTTTGTTAGGTAGATAGTAGAGAGTAGTCGTGAGCATAGTTCCTTATCTTGTGTCAAGCTCATTTAAAAAATGAAACAAGGGTTTTTGAGGATAGTTCTTTTCCTGTGTCAACCTCACTAAAAAATGAAACAACTCCCACAAGTCTTTCCAAGATATTGAAAGTAAAGCTTCATTCCATCCACCTCATTGAATGCAATGAAGCTTGGGGGGAATGTACCTTGATTTGCGTCATTATGCTTGGGGCATGTGAACTTATAACAAGCATAGTTTTTCGTTTCAAGCTTGCGTAAACATGAAACTGAATCTGAGCATAGTTCTTTTCCTGTGTCAAGCCCGTTAAAAATGAAACAAATCCTTCCTCTAATTGAGTTGAGAGTTTGACTAGATCTCATAAATGTTAAGGTTGTATATTTAGGTTAGTTTATTTCAGTTTTTGCATAATTTTGTCTTATGTTTTAAGGTTGAGTCTTTCAAATGATCTCGTAACTGAACCTTCATTTCATCCAACTGGTTGAATGAAATGAAGTTGGGGGGCATGCGCTCTAGCAGTTACGCTTAGGGGGCATCAAGCACAGTTTTCTCTCTGTTTCAAGCTTGTGTAAAAATGAAACTACTTTGAAGCATAGTTTTTCTCTGTTTCAAGCTTTTGTAAAAATGAAACCTATCTCGAGTCAATTTCAGTTATTTTCAAGACTCGTTAAACTCATGAAAATCCCGAGATTGTTTTGCTATCTTTCATTCTCATAAAACAAATGAAAATGTCGAGTTCTTTCCGTCTTTTCCTGCTTGTAAATTAAATTGAAAGTCGGCCATATGAGTTCATTTTTATCATTTTTTCAAACTCGTTAAAACTTACGAAAAAGTGAAACATCAGAGTCATCTTTTAAGCCCTTTTCTGACTCCTAAAATATGAAAAGATTGCCGAGCGTCTCTTTTACACTCGTTAAAATGGAATTAAAAGACGTTCCCCTTATAGCCATTTTCTGACCGTAAAAACAGAAAAAGATTGCAGGGTTTTTGTCGTTTCAAATTCGATACTGGAAATAAAACGACGTGTCCTTGATCACTTTTTACTTTTCAGGTCAAAGACACTAATCATGAAAGTACTCCTTGGTCTCAAGATCAAGAGGTTCTCCTAGGTATTATTTTATACTTTTTCAGGCTTAGGAGACACAAATTTATGAAAAAGTCCAATCTGGAGTCTCCTTAAGTTTTTCAGACTCTCTAAAAATGAAAAAAGTTGAGTTTCTCCTATACTGGACTCGTTAAAATTTCATAGTAAAGGACCTGTTCTATTACAAACAGGAATGGACCACTCCTTCTTAGGGTTCGAATCAAAAACTAAGTTGGACTCATCCAAGGATGAGCTTATATCAAGCATATGTTATCCTCTCAAGCTTGTAAAAAATAATAAAGAGGTACTTGCCAGAAATGGTGGGGGAAAAGAGAGAAGAATGAACCTATTTGATATCCTTTTGTCTCAGAAAAACCTTACTACCACTCTTGAACACAACACTTTTTCATTCACCTGGGTTGGGAAATCCTTTGCCTCACAGTTGATCAAACCACATTGAAATTCTTTAGCCGGGTTCTGGGTATTAACTTTGAGTCATTCGTCACCAAGCCATCTGTTGTGTCGTTATGTGTTCAAGAGGTTTGCAAACAAAACATTCAACTGCAAAATACATATCATCCATTTTATCATTTTTGAGTCAGTCCTTACAGCAACATTTCTTCAAACTTGAACTATGATTTCGTGTTGTGGGCCTACCTGCAACGGGTCGCTTTCTATCGACATCAGCACATTATCTAGAGAGTTGACTTAGAAATCGTCAGTACCTTGAAGTCTGCATGCATCAATGGCATGTTTCTCGCCTTTGACGACAGTTTACATCATTGACTTTCGATCGAAGGACTCCGTGAAATGTTCGACATCGACTCATTCATTCACATCTCATGGATTGTATTGGGTACTTTGAGAACCATTGACATCACTGGTGGTCTCTCTCACACTTGTTAAGAATTTACATCATCGACTGGTAATCAAGTCGTTTCTACCATGTTCGACATCGACTCATTTATTCGCATGGCTAGAATCGTACCATTTCGGGAAGTAGAAATGAAGACCCTGGATCTAGTTTCCACCATATAGGCTGCGAGGAGTTTTGTATTCATTATATTGTAGACCAATTATGAACAGATGGCTGTGTCCATACTGTGTCTACATGAGTCTATGGTTATGATTTACTACGAAATCATTCCTATATCCGAGTAGTAGTTAGTCTGTTAGTTAAAGTTTTTGATATGAGTATGGGAATGCCTACCTCAACGATGATATAATCTTATACATGTATTTTGTGTTGAAAATTGCAGGTTCTGACTGGGCTCTCCACAAGATAATCCTTGAAATGATAAAGTAATTCACCCTTCCTAGATAATATAAAACCCTAATCTATTACAGGCTTCGCACTTTAGGGGGCAATCTGTTACACTAAAATTTGTCACGATGACTATTTGCAGTTAGTATGGCTCCATCAAACTGTCATACTATCCTCCTTGGCAAGTCTCATACCTCTGCTCTCCATGTCGAACTTCAAGAAAGAGAGAAAGTCTTTAAAAATATATTTATCTCTGGGTACGCAGTTTCTCTCAACCTTACCTGCGTGTACGCATCCCAAGTTCATAATACCTGCATACTTGTACGCTCTGTATGTAAAGGGGTGGGTGCGTACTCCTGTAAAGGTCAAAAGGCGTGAGTTTCATCTTAAAAAATTTACTCGTGGTCATTTCTAGAGCATTCTAGAAGCTTGTTTGACGTGTATTGAGCACCTCTAGATGGTTCATGTATCCCTATGAAAGAGGAACGTATCCCATCAAGAGGGGAACTACCCCATCCAAAGAGGGGCTTATCCCATTGATGGTGGACCTGATTAACTTCCTCTAGAACACTATAAATACAGGCATTGGGCCAAAGGAGGGGAGGTTGAAAGCTGAACATTCCAAAGGGTAGATGCTGCTGGAATTAGGACTTCCTTGTAGAAGCTTGTGAGGAGAGATTACCATCCTTTCTTGTTTCATTTGGAAGTGGGTGAGCTTATCAAAGTAAAGGAAAACTCTTGCTGGACCCTGGGAGGAACTTGCACAACACCAAGGCTCAGGTTGTATTGGTTTCTTTTGTTTCCTATTAATAAAAATAAGTCCATTCTTCTCAACAATTTGTTATTAATGAGTTGTTTCATATACTCCTTGGTCTATATGTTGAATATGTTTTATTTTATGGGATATTCAGGTGCTATGTAATCGTTTGATTGTTAGTGAATGCAGGTTTCCAAGTGAATGAGGAGCTCATCCAGATCGACAAGGCTGGAATACTACAACAGCATTGGACTACAGGTAGGATCTAAAACATTTGATTTCTCGTGTGATTAATGCATGTTTAGAGAAGGATTGCTCTTAATTGTCATGTTTGTCACTAGAAAGTCTTAGGCTTCTAGGGAGGTTGGTTTTTTCCGCAATATTAACTCTTTCTGCATGACACCCTCCACCCAAGAGAATCCTTTGGCCACAAATATGGCCTTGTGTTTCTCCACACTCCCATCTACTACTTTCTTTACCTTGTAAATCCATATGGAGCTCACCATTGACTTGTTTGTTGGTCTTGGGACAACTTCCCAAACATTGTTTCTAATAGTGGAAGCATACTCATCAACCATGGCATTAACCCATACTTGTTGCTACACTACTTCCTTGAATGAGGATGGCTCAACCTCTACAATCTCTCTCATTAGAGCCATGTAGCTAGTGTATCGACTAGTGACCTCCTTTGCCTATGATGTGATGTGGGTGTCAGCCTCTCTAGTGTGTTTCCTTCCATATTTGGAAATATCTACATGAGTGGGTGCTTCCCTGTTGAAAAATAGCAACAACAAATGATAAAAATAGAATCCAGAATATTCCAATTTTAATTTGTCCTTGAATTAAAATTCGAATTTAGTCTCACTGGCTACTTGAAAAATAATTAATTAATTCGTCTTGAGTTAATTAGTTGGATAAATTCAAGTTAGAAGTCTTTTTGAAGTTATGCAATAGTTATCCCTTAAATTAAGGAGATTATCCCTTAATTAAGGAGATAAGATTGAGTTATATTTGAGTTGTAATTAGTTAGCTCATTTTACTGAGTTAAGTCCAGTTAAATTAGTTCCAAACTATTTGAGGAACTAATTGTGAGTTCAATAAGTTAATGCATGGATGCATCTAACTAGTGTACTCCAGATAACTAAACATTCTCTCATCAGTAACTCATGCATGTCTATTATGAGAAATACCCAGTTGAGATTAAATATAGGGACATCGTACTATCAGTTGCATGTTTTCTCGTATAAAGGAACCTCATGCATACATAAGGAATAAGGTTCCTTGAGGATTGCACAGTTTTACAGGGCGTGAGATCAGTGTTACATTTGGTAATAGGAGGATCACCTAGGAGAAAGTGCGCAAGGAAATAGGAGGCTTGGAGGGCAGAGGAGAAGGTTTGTGAGAAGCCTTGTTTTCCTATGAGCATCCAGGAGGATTTTACTGAGAGCTGGCTAGCTGTGAGAGCTAAAGATTTGTGTAATTCTAACATATTTCCACCTTGTATGATAATACAAATAGTGGGGTTTTTAGCTAAGGCTTTTCCCTGAGTATTCTTCTGCGTTTCATGTGCATTGATTCTTCTTCTAGTTATATGTGTTTAGCTTGATCTTGCTCAAATATTTTAAGCTTCCACGAAATTGATTATAGAAGTAGATTAAAGTATTTTGCTTTATTTATATTGCATTATCAGGTTAATCTAAATTTAGAATTTAAGCATGGTATCGGTGTTGAGTTTATCAGAGTAGTGAACAATATACAAAGAAGAGAATTTGAAGTTTGAAGTTTAGGGTTGCAGGTGCAAATCAAATTCATCTCATACTTCAAAATTGGTTAATGGCATTCAATGTCTTGAGACTCAAGTATGCCTTGGATGGAAGATCGAATTACATAGCATGGAAAGATCACATGGAGGTTGCATTAGAAGACAATGGTTTGAAGGAATTCATTGATCAAGAAATCCAAAATCCAGCTTCAACTAATGCACAAGAGTTGGCTGAGTGGAAGAAGTGTGTGGAAAAAGCGAGATGGATCATCCTCAAGGGAGTTCAAGACCATATTGTCTCGAGTCTCCATGGGAAGGATACTCCATATTCAATGTGGAAGACATTGAAGGACCTCTACTAGAATAGTAACAACCAGAGTAAATTGGCGCTCAAGGATAAGCTTCGAAGAATCAATATGGAGCACTATGATACTATTTCCACATATATGGACAAGATCACCACTTATAGAGATGAGCTTATCAGTGTGGGAATAACCACTACTAATGATGATATGGTGAGCCTCACTCTCCTTGGCCTTCCAAAGAGCTGGAATAGCTACTAGGACTATGTGAATGGAAGGGAGAAACTGCCAAATTGGGAACGATTGTGGTCAGATCTCATGTAGGAGGAGATCACGAGGAGCACACGAGATGGTTCTTCATCCAAGGATGATGAAGAAAATCTGGCCTTAGCAAGTAAGGCAAGGAAAGGGAAGGAGAAGGATTCTCATTCCAAATCAAATTATTCTCATGGAGGGAAGAAGGTTGACAAGTCTAAAGCGAGATGCTTTAATTGTCACGAAATGGGTCATTATGTGACTAATTGCCCATTGAAGAAGTCCAAGAAGCGATCCTTGCAAGGATCTGAAGGTGAGGCATTAGCCTCTTTGTTCGAGATGGACTTTATCCTCATTGCATGCATGGTGTCATCAATGATGGGTTGTGGTTGGTATCTTGATAGTGGAGCCTCATTCCACATGATTGACAATAAAAGTTTATTCAGTACCTTGGAGGAGAAAGACCTCAAGATGTGCATAGAGATGGGTGATGACGAAAGGTATAGTGTTTCAAGAGTGGGCACGGTTGATTTTCAAAGGGAGCATGGAGCTCTTATCACCTTAACAGATGTGAAGTATGTTCTTGGACTGAAGAATAACTTGGTATCGGTCATGATGTTGGAGGACAAAGGCTACGATGTTGTCTTCAGTAAGGGAAAGGTTTTCCTTAGAGACATCACCAAGAGACAGGTGAAATAGATCGGTTCATGAGTCAAGAACATGTATGCGCTGAGATTCAAGATGCATGCAAAGCCTTGAGGAGCAAGCCAAATGTTAGAGACTTGGTGGTTGAGAGGGAGATTAAATTACCTCTCAACATGCAGCCCCAGAAGAAGTCTTAGACAATTGTGGAGGAGCCACAATTGGAGATGTTGATAGGAGACTGAGTGGAGGCATCCACTCATGCAAAGACCTCTAGTAGGGGGAAATTTCAAGCCAAGTGGGCAAAGGGATCACATGCAGTCATACATCCAGGTGTGAGGTGGGGTAATGTGAAGTGATAGTCCCATGAAGGCTGAAATTGGGCAGGGCGCATTGAGAGCTTTTATCTCATTGATTGTACCTTTCTATGGGAGCCCAAATTAAGTACATAATAGTGGGAGGAATTAATGAGATTGATGCAGTCAGAGATCAAAGTGACAGAGGCTAGAGCAGTCAGATACTGAAGAGCACAGAGAAGGATTGACAACAGTGCAGAAAGGCTGAGTCAGTAGAAGCACATAGTTTTCAGTCACCAGAGGAAATAACAATCAAAGAATTTGATGACAGAGGCATCATTTTGATTCAGGTTGGATGTTTTTTGTTTTTGTTTTTTTTTGTTTCTGGAGATTGCTGGAGAAACAACACTAGAGAGAAGTGTTGCATACAGAACATTCCAAAGGTTCAGGATCAGGATCAAGTTGAATTCCTTTCTTGTTGAGAGGGAGTATTGAAAATAGCAACAAGAAATGATAAAAATTGAATCCAGAATATTCCAATTTTAATTTGTCCTTGAATTAAAATTCGAATTTAGCCTCACTAGCTACTTGAAAAATAATTAATTAATTCATATTGAGTTAATTAGTTGGAGAAATTCAAGTTAGAAGTCTTTCTGAAGTCATGCAACAATTATCCCTTAAATTAAGGATATTACCCGTTAATTAAGGAGATAAGATTGAGTTATGTTTGAGTTGTAATTAGTTAGCTCAGTTTACTAAGTTAAGTCCAGTTAAATTAGTTCCAAACTATTTAAGGAACTAATTGTGAGTTCAGTCAGTTAATGCATGCATGCATCCAACTAGTGTACTCCAGATAACTGAACATTCTCACATCAGTAACTCATGCATGTCTATTCTGAGAAAGGCCCAATTGAGATTAAATACATGGAAAATGTACTATCAGTTGCATGTTTTCTCCTATAAAGGAAACTCATGCATGCAGAAGAAATCAGGTTCCTTGAGGATTGCATAGTTTTACAGGGTGTGAGATTAGTGTGAGTGATCAGTGTTACACATGGTAATAGGAGGATCACCCAGGAGAAACTGTGCAAGGAAATAGGAGGCTTGGAGAGTAGAGGAAAAGGTTTATGAGAAGCCTTGTTTGCCTGTGAGCATCTAGGAGGATTGCATTGAGGGCTGGCTAGCTGTGAGAGCTAAAGCTTTGTGTAATTCTGAGATGTTTCCACCTTGTATAATAATACAGATAGTGGGGTTTTTAGCCGAGGCTTTCCCCTGAGTATTCTTCTGTGTTTCATGTGCTTTGATTCTTCTTCTAGTTATATGTGTTCAACTTGATCTGGCTCAAATATTTTAAGCTTCCACGAAATTGATTGTAGAAGTAGATTAAAGTATTAGTATTTAGTTATATTGCATTATCAGGTTAGTCTACAGTCAGAATTTCTACATTCCACTCTTTGCTCCTCTACATGTGGCTTCTTCACATCATCCTTAGGTTCCTTTCAAGGGAATATCTTATGGAATTCTCTTAATCAAACTTGAAATATATATGAACCACTGTCATCCAACTAGATGGGAGGTACACCTGATATTTTTCAGGTGTATCAGTGCACCCCACAAAAATATGCCCAACTGAGTAGTAGGTTCTAGAATTTTCCATCCATACTTTGTAACATGACAATATAATGATGAACCAAAGATCTTGAAGTGTGCCACGTGTGATTTCTTACCTGAAAAATATTTTTTTCATGTACTCATCTTGAGAATTTGATGAGGGATTCTATTATGAAAATAAACAACCATGTTGCATGCTTAAGCCCACAAGTGCAATGGTAGGCCCTGACCATGTAACATCGGCTATGCCATTTCCACAATATTTTTGTTCTTCCTTTCGATCACCCCATTCCGCTGTGGGTTTTGGGGTGCTATTAACTCCCATCGAATGCCTTCTAATGCACAAAAGTTCTTGAATCAATTCGACACATATTCTCCACCATTATCAACTCTAAGAGCTTTAACTTTCTTGTCAATATCTTTCTTGACAAGTTCTTTAAATTCATGAAATTTTGTGAGCGTTTGATCTTTCTTCTGCATGAATAAAACCCAACACTTACAAAAGAAATCATCAACAAATATTACATAATTCCTGTGCTTGGCCATGGATGTTGTTGAGAATGATCCAGACACATCTCAGTGAACCCAATCAAGGATCGCTTATGCTCAATTGTATTTATCATGAAAGGAAGCTTTAGTGTACTTCCCCATTGTACAAACTTTGCATGTGTCTTTATGCTCTAGTGTAACCTTGGGAAGTCCTGTATAAATTGATTTCATTATATTCAAAGCTCCATGCTGCAAGTGACCCAATATTCTATGTCGCAACTCACTAATGTCTCAGCTCTGCACCTTCTCAACTTTAGTGATCAAAGCAACACAGTCTTCTACATCCAATTTGTAGAGGTTCTTCACCTAAACCCTGATCCCCTTCACCTGTCATGAGGCTATGTGATGAAAGAAAGCCTTTCCCTTAATAAATATCACATCATAACCATGGTCCTCCAACATGGCATTTGAAACCAAATTCTTCTTCAAACTCATAACATACATGACATATTTTAGTGTGAGGGGAGAACTAGACTCGCTCTGAAAGGTAACTGTACCGATGTTGGTCACACTACACCTCCCATCATCTCCCATCTCGATTTGCATATGTCCTTCTCCTCAAAGTCACTGAAGAAATATTTGTTGTCATTCATATGGAATGAGGCTCCGCTATCTAGGTACCACACACTAGCCATCATCGATGTCACCGTGAAAATGATGAGGGTGAAATCTAGTTTAAATTTTGAAGAAAGAGCTTCACCTGCTACTCTTCCTAAGGGATTCTTATCGACCTTATTGTGTGGACAATTTGTGGAATTGTGTCCAAGCTCGTAACAATGAAATCATTTAATATTCGACATGTCCTTCTTCTTGTCGCTCTGACTGGAATCTGATTCGGAATGGGATGAATTCTCCTTCCCTTTCTTCGCCTTTCAAGCTAAGGCATAATTCTCCTCATCATCATGCTTGGATGAGGATCGATCTTTGGTGTTCCATTGGATCTCTTCTTGTACCAAGTTAGACCAAAACCACTCCCACTCTGGTAGCTTCTCCCTCCCATTAACTGAGTCCTGATAGCTGTGCCAGCTCTTGGGAAGTCCTAGAAGTGTTAGGCTCACTAGATTGTGTTAAAAAATTGTAACACTGAAACTTCCAAGCTTTTCCTAACATTGGGTGAACTTGGTAAAGTACTTTGGTACTATATCATCCTTGTCTATCTTGATCTTTCTGAGCTTGTTGTTTAGTGCCAGCTTCCTGTGGTCATTGCTATTTTCAAACAGATCTGTCAAGGCCTTCCACATTGCAAATGGAGTTTCCTTACTGTGGAGGTTCTGGATAATATGATATTGAACTCATTCTAGGATAATCCTTGTCGCTTTTGCCACACACTTTCTCCACCCTCCCAGATCATGAGCATCAGTTGTTGGAGGCTTAGGAATATGAATTCTTTAAACCCATTGTCTTCCAACACTTCCTCCATCCTATCCTTCCAAGCAATATAGTTTGAACTTCCCTCAAGGGCATATTCGAGCCTTAATTCATAGAATTGCATCCTGCTAGCTCTAAACTAAGATACTGCAAATTTGATTTCTCTTGCACAATACAAAATTGTATTCTCCTCTTCTATAGTGATTTCAGCTCTGATACCATGTAGAAATTCCTTTTGGGTGTAGAGCCTAATTATCATCTTTATTCAGAGGCTTCGCCACATTGGACCCCATTACATATGTTGTCGACTATTATTTGTGCTGCAAGGGGGGTCTAGGGGGGTGCAGCGCCCCTGAACCTAAAAATAGATGTAAACTTGCCTTGTAAAATATTGTAATTTCATAGTCAATTTTGGTCATTCTTTAGATGGAAATCTGATGGTAGAAGTTATGTTTAATTTAGGCTTTTTTTCCCTAGAAGGAAATCCCTCGCTGTATATGAGGGAATTGTATTGTAGCTATGTAGACGTGTATTCTAAGCGAGAAAGAGAGAGGAGATTGTGTGAGAGCGAAGAGGGAATTACATTAGATCTTCTATAGGTTGTATCTCTTCATTTTTCTAGATAATATAAAAGGAGGGACTGGTTGTTTCTTTGTGGAGGTGGCCCAAATTTGGTGAACTAAGTATATCTGTGTCTCTCTTGTTTTATGTGTTTTCTATGTTTATATTTCTGCAATATTTTATGTGTTCCATTGCTTTGTAATATATAATTTTCTAACAATTCCTTGTATATTCAAACTACATATTGTAATATGCTAAAACAATTGACTTGAATATACTCTACTCATCAGTGGAAATAATAAACGATCGACGAAATCATGAAGCATAAAAAGGAAGAATTCAATCACACATAACACAATAATCTTCTAGCGAAAGCACTACTAAAAGCCCCTGCTATCTGTAAATTGCATTAATTAGAAAATTTGAGAAGATTACAATGCTTTTCTCATGCCCGAGCAAACTCTGCAATATCATAATCTACTTATTCACAAACAAGATTCAACCAATACTTAGGTAAATATTCTGCGTGCCAAGCTCCTATTTCCTTGCATAGTTTCCTAGGGAATTAACCCATATTTAATTGGGACATTCATCATCCATAATTGTGCAATCGATCAATAGGCCTTCCTCTTATTACATGCACCATTGATTCATACTACCGACAATACATTGTCCCTAAACTCCAATATCAACTGGGTGTTTCTCTCATCTGACATGCATAAGTTAATTTTAAGTGAATATTCAGTTTACTGGTTGAGAAGTGATGGTTATACCCCAGTATTTTAGGTTACACCCCACTACTGGATCTCCCACTAATTCCTTCATTAGTTGGAACTAGTTTAATTGAATTTAACTCAGTTAAACTAAATTAAACAATTACAACTCAAAAGAACTCAACTTGGGCCCCTAAATTTTAGGAACCA